>LPNX010372620.1:174223-202640 GCA_001517045.1 Pseudotsuga menziesii | reverse complement strand
AAAATGCTATATTTAGGTACACAAAATGTCCTCCGTTTGAATGAGGGGAGACTCATTTATACAGAAGATATATGAAAATATTATTTTGTTGTTGAAGTTATTTTATTGAGATAATTATGTTTTTATATAGTTGATTTTTTTTGTAATGCTGCAAATTCAATTCAATTAGGAGAACAAAAATTACAAGATTGACCCTGGCCAGAGGAGGTCTTAGGTGGTGGTACCAACACCCGAGCCTGTCAAAAATAGAGGGCTGACTGAGAAAGCTATTACAGAAAGAGTTCAGAATATTAAAAACCCCTAAGCAATCGTTCATGACCATATTTACAAAATTTATCCTTCCAAAAAAACATAGTTGTAACCAAACTAACCACAGAAAATAGAAAAACTCGTGATGGCATTCTGACCCCTGAGAATCGCGCGATGCTGAAGATGGCCTGAGCATTGATCAAGAAGGTGGTGTTTCCTCTTTAATTGGGCAAGCCCATCCTCCCTCCTCCGATTTGCTAGTGGCATTGGCATTGGTAGCCAACACGAATTGAGGGGGCTCAATGCTGGGCCTTTCTTCTTCTCGCAACCTCTTGAACAGTGGTTCAATAGTGGCCGGGATGGGAAAAGGCGGAGCATGAACCATATGAGGCGTTAGAACTGAGCTTGCTTCCCTAGACCTGTCATCTGTTGTGCTACTGCTCCCTCCTTCCATATGTCCACTCTGTCTAGCAGTACCTGCCATGCATTTCCATGCAAAAGTTGCATGCAAGCTACTGAGTCATCCATCTATTTTCGCCATTTTTGCTTTCACAACGAGGACTGTATCTCGAGTAGCACTCGAATTACCCAACATATCCTCCATGAGATTACCAAGCATATTCTTTAGCAACCAGTAGTGGTTAATCCTGCTACCACCATGCCTTGAGGCCAAACGCTAGTTCACCACCCTGCCTTCCCAGTCATTAATGTGGATTGTGATCGGCATTGAGATGTTTGCCTTGTACCCCTCCTCCACCTGAATGCTGAGTCCCCATTGAGCCTTCCCTCTCCCACTGCTGGCACGCCTAGGTATACCTTGTTGCTTGGACATGATGAGGAACAGGTACCCAGGTGCTGCAAAATGGGATGGTGGAGTGGAGTAATTCATGGTGGCAAACAATGGTGCTGAACCCATTTAACACTATGTGTTCCAACAAGAATGAGGTTTCTTGTAGAGGTTTTGAGCCAATGGAGAACCCTTGTGAACACGAGAATTACTGACCAGAGCAGAACACCAGGATACATAGAGTAACCCACAGACTGAAACAAAACCTCCAACGCACCATAAGTGACATTGTCGTGTTCTTCCATGGCCTTCCACTTAATGGCCCTTCCTGAACCTATAATAAGTGTGTACCCGTTCCCATTAAACCTCCCTGAAACTGCATGAATGTGATTCTATTCCAAGCAGAAGCCAGCTTAGGACGAGGGCAGAGACAAGACACCCTTCTCCTTTTGCACGGGAGAACTTAGGGTTGACGCGAGGGTGGCGATCTCGCCAACATGAGTGGTGCCACACGTCTAGCTCACGAACCGAGGCGCCCCGCACCATTGGTTGGGCTCGCTGGCACCCGCATCCGGGGAATTTTTATATAGTTGATATTATGATCTATTTAAGATAATATGAAATGACTACATTACCATAAAATTAAATGAAGTTATCTATATATATATATATATATATATATATATTATTTGTCTAAGTAAATTATATCTTTTACTTTTATTTTTGATAGAACACATGTCATGCTAAATTTTATAAGAACTTTTCATTTCGAGGATGGTATCTGAGGTAAAATATACTTGTTGGGGACATTGAGTGAATCCCTCAACATTCACATAGATAACTAGCCTAGGAATTTCACCTTGTGACCTCCTACTTGTACTCTCTCTCTCTCTCTCTCTCTCTCTCTCTCTCTCTCTCTCTCTATATATATATATATATATATATATAGTTGGATGGACCCTTCCGGCACTTGTTTTTGTCATTATATTCTAATGTAATGTATTAGTGTATGTTGATGAAATTGTCATTAATTCCAACATGGACTTGCAGTGGATCCATAGGTTGTCATTAATGCCACTAAGTCCCATCAAGATCCCTTAGAGAGTGGGTTTGTGCCTTGAAGCACCTTGTACCCAGTTGACAAGGTCCCTATACCCACAAGACTAGATCTTGATGCCACCATCTTGCTGAAGATGTTGAAGACCCTGTTGATGGTGTTGAAGACCCTAAATATGGTCCCAAAGCCTTGATTGACGATAAAGAAGCCCTAGATGGGTTGGAGAAGCATTAATGACCCATTCTTTGGTCATTCATGCTCTGATGATGTCATGGTACCCCACAAGTGATGTCATGATGGATCTTGAGCCTTGAAGGTCTCTTGGTGTGGGTGAGGTGGTTGAAGAAGCCCTTGGACCCACACTTGATGGCTTAATGGTCCTAATACTCTTGATGAAGATGATGTGGTCATTGATGACCTTGTATGGTCTTTGACATATTGTGGATTCCCTTGGCTTGAAAAAGAAGGCCTTGAAGAATCCTTTTGACTGACATACTAGATGGCTTTATGGTCTTGAAGAAATGAAGATGATGTGGCATTTGGGTTCTTGGAACCCTTAGGGATGGTCCAAGGGAAAAAGGAAGATAAAGGCACCCACACACATTGGCTTGATGTTGAATCCCATGATGGCACATTTCACATGGCATGGGAAGCCCTAGGCAACCCTATAATGATGTGGAGGACACACTCTCATGAATTTTAATGATATGGTTAACTATTGAAGAATATAAAATAATAAAAATAATGAAAATACATGTAACAAGCCCTAATGGATTAATGACACCAAAGTTGACAATTGAAGTGGTAAGAAGTTTATGTGACAATTCAAAGTGAAAATAAAATTATTAAAATACATCTTACCTTGTTGAAGTCGACTCTAAACAAATAATTAAAAATTAAAAATACAAATAATTATTGGAGAAACTTGGCTCAAAATTATGGTAGAAAACTAGTATAAATACCCCATCAAATTTCATTTTTTTGGTGTGCAATTTTCGCATCAGCTTTGAATTCGTCTGAGGTTTTTTTGTGGGCTGAGGTAGACAGACCGAGCTAAATTTTGGATGTGAGAAAACGAAGTAGAAATAGAGATAAAAATAAAAATTTGGGGTTATTTCTTTAGTGTTTGATAGACCCAAATTTCTTTGCAAGTGTTGGAGGCCCAAATTTTTGTAGTAGTGACCGAGCAGTATAATTTTTAGTCTGGTTTTTGGATTCCCTAAAAGTGGCAGCAGCTTGAGAAACTTTTTTTTTGGAGCAGCAGTCTATACCTAAAATTGCAACAGTAAAGAGTGTGTGCTAAGGTCTCTCTTATAGGCATGAGCAGACCCGAATTTGGAGAGAAAGGATTAGTCAACAACAGTCAGATATTTTTGCAATGGTAGCTTGACTGTGGAAATTCGTGGTTGCAAAACAGTCCCAATTTTTTTTACAGCAATAGCTTCTTGAAGTTATTTTTTTGTGGAGTTAGCTTGACAGGGGCAACCAAACATCTTCTTATATTTTGCACTTCAACAGACCCAAATTCTTTTGCAATAGAGAAACTTTTGGTGGTGACTTTTTTCAACAGTCCTTTCTCCCTTTTTGGAGCAACAATTTCTTTTATCTTGATAAATCCATTGAAGAGCACTTAAACAAGCTATCCACATTCCAAATTATATCAAAGAAGAAGAGAGAGAGAGAGTTAGGGCTTGCTGTTTGAGGTATAATTGACTGAGGAAATTTGGAAGAGGGTAGCAACAACAAGGTTTTGATGACCTTCCAATTTTTGCAGTCAAGTTTTAATCCATGCAAATTTGATGCCCTAATATGTCCACAGTTGGATTAATCCCGAGTTTATGGACAGTAAATAAACTTCTTTAGACAACAAACCTGAGTTTCTTAAAGCCCTTCTATAGTCATCAAGCTTTTGGACACGTTTTGGTTTGTAGTCAAGTTGAAACTCAGAGGTATTTTTTTGAAGGCATCTACACAAGGTATGTATGAGAAAAATTATGATACATACCTGTGAAGCATGTTTACAGTATGTAGTGAAGCACATATTGTGGTAAATGTCAGTGTGAATTTTTGATGATGCATATTACTGAAGAATGACATGCTGATAACCCTAGCAATAATACATACAGTGATGTGAAGATCTGGGTATACTAATGATGCTTGGATGATGCCCTAGTTACAAATATAGTAGCATATACAAGTGAAGTTAAAGATGCATGTATGATGATGATATGTTGATACCCTAACAATAATGAATATGTAAGAAGTATTAGAATATGTTCAGTAAACTTGTTTTTAAGTATTGCCACACACATACAACACATATCTATTGAATGGATAATACAAACACAATGATGCAACGAACCTAGAAGATATACATTATGAACTTTGATGATATTGACAGAAAAAGAAAGTAACATGATACAGTAAATGATATAGTGACATGTTTTGAATAAGAATAAGGCCTTCTACAATAGATCAATACAACCCATGTGAGAAGTCTGAAGGAATTTATACAAGAGGCTTATGCCCCAGTGTGATGAAGTAATCAGTAGTGTTGATGAGTAGACCAAGCAGTTTTACAACAGAGAAGATGTGATGAGCAAAGATGATGAGCAATTTTAAGCTCTTTCTACTAGTTGGTGCTGATTATAATCGAGAATATTTTTGTCTTCCATGTACAATAAATAACTATCAAAATTCCATATATTCTTGTCTCTCTTTTGATGTGATGTTGTGCTTATGACTCTTAATGAATTTGATTATGCAATTGATGAAATAGTGATTGATATACTCAAATTGATTAAAACATAGTAAAAAGTTTATAATTTCTCTCACACTGATTCACCTCGTTCTCAGTGTGGCCATTGTGTCCAACAATTGGTATCAGAGTAGGCCTTTGTCACAAGCCTAGCAATCTTGAAGGAGATCCATGGAGACACAATGGAAGTAAAAGAAGATTCATCAAGCAATGATGTGCCTATACTTGATATGACAAATAATTTTAGTTGAAGGAGCAAGATGAAGGCATATCTGAAGAAGTTTGGTGTTTGAGAAATTGTGATTAATCCACCCGCTCCATCAAACAAGAAGGGTAAATCAACTGCACAAAAGGAAGCAAAGAATGACAATACTACAGCCTTGAAGCTCCTCATGGATAGAATTCCCAATTCAGTGAAAGAAAGTGTAGGGGAATACACTTCAGCCAAATACCTATGTTTCAAGTTGGAAAGTGAGTATCAGAAGGAATGACCAGAACCTGAGAATATTAACCAAGAATCAGAAGAAAAGCCCCCAAAAGAAGTCAATCAAGAAGAAGAAAAGCAAGAAGAGGACTCCAGTAAAGGTATGTACTCTTGTGATTGTAATGATAACTTGTGTAATGAAATTGAGAAGGTTCTTGCAGATGATGATGAAGGGATATCAAAGTTTGCACATGAGATACATCTCATGTTGCTGAATATTGATCTCAGAACCAACTGGTTTCTGAACACAATAAATCTGAACCAGAGTGACTTCACGAAGATCAAAAATAAAATCTTGGAATCCTTGAATGAATATCAACAAAATACCATGACAATGAAAGTGTTGCTTGTGAAGCTCAAAAACAAGGACAAAGAGTTGTGGGATCAAATGAAATACAAGGATGTTGAAGTTAAACAACTAAAGACCGAATTGATCATTCAAATGGAAGAATCCGAAGAGCCTGCTGAAGAGCGTGAAGAAACTAGAGAGGTCAATCATGATTTGAAGACTCAACTAGAGGAAGCTAAGAGGATAGAGGAAATCCTAAAGATTCAGTTGGAAGAAAAGGAGGAGACAACCCAGAAGTTGGAAATGGAGGTAGTTGGTCTCAGGAAGAAAGGTAAGAAGAATGAAGCTTTATTCAAGTTCAAGGACAGTTCAATTGTCTTAGATAATATCTTGGATTGCCATAGATTTCCTCTCGACAAGATTGGTATTGGTTACAACAAGGAGAAAGAAAAATCTGAAGATGACGCTTGGTGTCCATAGACTCCAGAAGTAGGTCCATCAACATCCAAAGATTCTCCCCATGCACCTGTACATGACAAAAAATACCCTAGTAATTCAAGGATGCATCAAGAAGCGATATCTATTCCTCAAGGAAAGTTCAAAAAAGAAACAGTTCCAAGATGGAACCAAAGTCCCAGGTATGAAAGTGGATTCAGTGGTTATTGTTATTTTTGTTCTAACTTTGGTCATAAAGCTGTGGATTGTAGACTCTATGGAATAATAAGTGGTGGAAAGCCTAATGACTCAGTTAGATGTTGGAAAGGTAATCAAGTAGGACATGTTGTTGCCACATGTCACACATTGAGATGCTACACATGAAGTGGGTTTGGTCATAAATCCCAAGAATGTAAAAGTCAAATAAGTCAACTAAGGAAGAGTCCTTCCTGCACATTAGCAAGAAGAACTAGTAAACCATGGAAGAAGACCAATGCATGAATATTAGAAGACAAAGGCCTATAGTTAGGGACACTCTCAGGCATGGAGACATGAATTTGATCAAAGAAGTGTTGGAAGTTCCAAGATCTCAGTCAAGTGCTGGACATGCAACCATGTTTGTCACATTGGTGCATATTATTGTACGAAGAGGTGTTATAGTTGCAGTGGCCTTGGGCACAAAGCTCAAGATTGTTGGAGTACACAAAACAACCCTCGATAAGTTTCCCCCACAACTCATCAAGGAAATCTAGTACATATGAAGGAACAAATTTTGAAAGGACAGATGCCAAGAAGCAAGTAAGGATGAAGAAGACCCCGTAGTTGCAGTTAGGAGAGGCTGATCAATGCAGAGAGGATGGCTGCCATATGGAAAGCTAAGTGTAAGGTCTCTCAAATACCTTAGCACACCTTGAGTTCATGAGGTTGGAGGATGAGCTCAAAGAAGAAATCATGGCTACTCCAGCCATACAGACAGGTCCTAGGATTGTGCATATTGATGCCAACATGGAGTTGTAGTGGATCCACAGGCTGTCATGATGCCACTAAGTCCTACTTGCAGTGACTTGGATCCCCTATAGAGTGGGTTTGTGTGTTAAAGTACTTTGTATCCTGTTGAGAAGGTACATGTACCCACAAGACTAGATCTTGATGCCACCACCTTGCTGAAGATGTTGAAGACCATGTTGATGGTGTTGAAGACCCTAGATATGGTCCCAAAGCCTTGATTGGTGATAAATAAGCACTAGATGGGTTAGAGAAGCATTAATGACCCATTCTGTGGTCATTCATTCTATGATGATGTCATGGTACCCCACAGGTGATGTCATGATGGATCTTGAGCCTTGAAGGTCTCCTGGTGTGGGTGAGGTGGTTGAAGAATCCCATGAAGCGTCTTGCTTCATAATAAGCCTTGAAGAAGCCCTTGGACCCACACTTGAAGGCTTAATGGTCCTAGTACCCTTGATGAAGATGATGTGGTCATTGATGACCTTGTATGGTCTTTGACATATTGTGGATGCCCTTGGCTTGGAAAAGAAGGCCTTGAAGAATCCATTTGACCCACATGCTAAATGGCTTGATGGTGTTGAAGAAATGAAGATGATATGGGAATTTGGGGTCTTGGGAACCCTTGGGGATGGTCCTAGGGAAAAAGGAATATAAAGGAACCCACACACATTGGCCTGATGTTGAATCCCATGATGGCACATCGCATATGGCATGGGAATCCCTATGCAACCCTATGATGATGTGGAGGACACACTCTCATGAATTTTAATGATATGGTTAACTATTGAAGAATATAAAATAAAAATAATAATGAAAATACATGTAACAAACACTAATGGATTAATGACACCAAAGTTAAAAATTGAAGTGGTAAGAAGTTTATGTGACAATTCAAAGTGAAAATAAAATTATTAAAATACATCTTACCTTGTTGAAGTCGGCTCTAAACAAATAATTAAAAATTAAAAATACAAATAGTTTTGGGGAAAGTCGGCTCAAAATTATGGCAGAAAACCATTATAAATACCCCATCAAATTTCATTTTTTTGGTGTACATTTTTTGCATTAGCTCTGAATTTGTCTGAGGTTTTTTCGTGGACTGAGGTAGACAGACTGACGTAAATTCGGATGTGAGAAAACGCAATAGCAACAGAGATAAAATGAAAATTTTGGGGTTATTTATTCAATGTTTGACAAACCCAAATTTGTTTGCAAGTGTTGGAGGCCCGAATTTTTGTAGCAGTGATGTAGCGGTAGACGTTTTAGTCTGGTTTTTGGATGCCCTAAAAGTGGCAGTAGTCTGAGGAATCTTTTTTTTGGAGCAGTAGTTTATACCTAAAATTGTAGTAGTAAAGAGTGTGCCCTAAGTTCTCTCTTTTAGGCATGAGCATACCTAAATTTGGAGAGAAAGGAGTAGTCAACAACAATCAGATATTTTTGCAGCAGTAGCTTGACTATGGAAATTTGTGGTTGCAAAACAGTCCCAAATTTGTTTACAACAAAAACTTCTTGAATTTTTTTTTTGTGGAGTTATCTTGATTGGGGAAACTAAACACCTTCTTATCTTTTGCACTTCAACATACCCAAATTATTTTGCAGCAGAGAAAATTTTGGTGGTGACTGTTTGCAACAGTCCTTCCTCCCTTTTTGGAGCAACAATTTATTTTGTCTTGATCAATCCATTGAAGAGCACTTAAACAAGCTACCCACATTCCAAATTATATCAATGAAGAATAGAGAGAGTTAGGGCTTGCTGACTGAGGTATAATTGACTAAGGAAATTCAGAAGAGGGTAACAACAACAAGGTTTTGATGCCCTTCCAATTTTTGCAGTCAAGTTTTAATCCATGCCAGTTTGATGCCCTAATCTGTCCATAGTTGGAGTAAGCCCGAGTTTATGGACAATAAACAAACTTCTTTAGACAACAGACCCGAGTTTCTTAAAGCCCTTCTACAGTCATCAAGCTTGTGGACAATTTTTGATTTGAAAGCAAGTTGAAACTGAGAGGTATGTTTTTGAAGGCATCTACACAAGGTATGTATGATAGTCATTATATGATACATACTTGTGAAATGTGTTTACAATTTGTAGTGAAGCACAATACTGTGGTAAATGTGAGTGTGAATTTTTGATGATGCAAATTACTGAAGAACGACATGATGATAACCCTAGGAATAATAAATACATTGAAGTGAGTATCTGGGTATACTAATGATGCTTGGCTGATGCCCTAGTTACAAATATAGTAGCATATACAAGTGAAGTTAAAGATGCATGTATGACGATGGTATGTTGATACCCTGACAATAATGAATATTTAAGAAGTATTAGAATATGTTTAGTAAACTTGGTTTGAAGTATTGGCACACATAAAACTCAGATCTATTGAATGGACAATACAAATACAATGATGCAACTGACCTAGAAGACATACATTGTGAAATTTGATGATGTTGACAGAAAAAGAAAGTAACATTATATAGTGACATGTTTTGAAGAAGAATAAGTCCTTCTACAACAGATCAATACAACCCATGTGAGAATTCTGAAGGAATATATACAAGAGGTTTATGCCCCAGTGTGATGAAGTAACCAATAATGTTGATGAGCAGACCAAGCAGTTTTACAACAGAGTTGATGAGCAGCAACAAATATTTACCAGTAGTGATGAATAGTGTTGACCAACAGGATTGATGACATGGTTGATGAGCAAACCTATGACCAACAATAGTGATGAGAAACATTGTTGATGAGAAGAGATGATGAGTAGCATTGATAAGCAGAGATGGTTGAGTAGTATATTGACGACAATCAGTGATTGGCATCAAACTTGCAAGTAGTGACTTGCACTTGAGGATGGGAACCCTCAAACCATTCTTAGTTGGAGCTAAGAAAACTAGGCTGGGTCCTATTTCAGAGTTGGTGCTCTTTCTATCAGTTGGTGTTGATTATAATCGAGAAGATTGTTGTCTTCCATGTACAATAAATAAAGATCAAAATTCCATGTATTCTCGTGTCTCTTTTGATGTGATGTTGTGCTTATGACTCATGATGAATTTGATTATGTAATTGATGACATAATGATTGATATACTCTGATTGATTAAAACATAGTGAAAAGTTTTTAATTTCTCTCACACTTATTCACCCCCCTTTTAGTGTGTCCATTGTGTCCAACAATGTAATCCTAAATGAGATTAGTTGGAGCAGGTGTAACTGCTCCCACCTCTCCATATATTGTATAAATACACCAATCAAGAGGAGTAACAAACAATCAAGAGCATTCTTCCCTGAATGTCTTCTTGTTGGATGAATGTGTGTGTATTCAATGTTGATCTCTACTTGAATGTTCATGTAATCTGGAATATTACAACATTGGTGGTGTTTCCTCCTCCACTCAATCTAGGTGATAACAGGAACGCGTGGATGCGGTTCGAACTTGAATGAGAGGAGGAATTAAAAGAATCCATATAAGAAGGGGAAATAAATTGTTAGAAATACTAATGATGTGTGAAATATGATAAAGATTCTTATTTGACAAGATTTTCTACACATATAAAGAAAATATTATGATCACAAGAGCTGAAGATTTCCTGCCAATAAATTGGTGGCGATCAATAACTAGCCTGCTCCACAGGATTTAATGCAATGGTGGCTGCGCAGCAGACCATTGGATCTCAAGAATATTTATATCCAACTCTATGCAGCCACTGATGCATTAAATCCTATGTATCAGGCTGTTTAATTTCCACCTGACTGGATCGAGGACAAAGTAACAAAAGCCTTGTCAGAATAAAGAAATATAATAAATCTTTTAATGGAGACCATAACAATCCAACAAGATGGATATCGAGGATTTCATTATCACTTGATGAACAAAATTATTGTAGAAGTTAAGTATTAGTTGGCGTATGATGCACACACCCCTCCCATCGTACAGGTCCCAATATATTTCATTGTAATCCAGGAAATGTTATCCTATGACTACAAAGACATTGTTAATTGGAATTGTCGAGCTGTCGATTTATTCGGTGTATACTTTCTGGAAAATATCTGTGAATACTTGATTTCTCGTGAACTCATGGTCGTAGAAAAGGTTTTCCATACTACTCACAACATTGAAGTAAATAAATCCTTTCTCATGACGCAGTGATGAGGGAACTGTTATATTTTTAATGGTTATACAAGATCTAAAACATTTAGCATCATAACATCATAACCATAAGGAAAGAATCACTGAAAGAAAGACAAATGAAAAAACACAAGAGAACAAAAATATTTTCCTCGAGGAAACCACAAGGGAGAAAACCCTGCAAAACTTCCTCAGTATAGAATTCGTCCAAGACAGTGTAAAACCCCAGCAACAAGAATAGTTTCTCATCTTCCACAGTAGACTCTCTCTCTCTCTCTCTCTCTCTCTCTCTCTCTCTCTCTCTCTCCAGCGCAATACTTGAGTGTAAGATATATGTAAATGAGAGAGGCACCTCACCTATTTATATTCATTAGATGAGTTCCTCAACTAACTAGCTAGATCAGCCAGGATCCCTAATTAGGGTTGAACTACCTTGGGAGACTCAAAATACATTTTATATAATACTTCTGTGGGTACTATTGCCTCGAATTACAATAGAGGGTTTACCTCATTAATTTTACATAACCAATTACATCAATGACATATTTTAATGGAGGAATAACATCTCCAAAGGAGAATACAACAAAAGTACAATAGAATACCTTCCGAAGTTACAATACTTTAACACTCCCTCTTAACTAGGAAGGTATTCTACATCAACAACAACCATCATTACAACTATACAACTGACTGGTGAATCTCTATATGTCATAGGAAATTTTGGAACATCATCATATGTCTTTATCATCGATCTCAGCTAGATCATCTTCTGCAATCTTAGTAGGTAAATACTGAATCATCTTATGTACATGCTGAATCATCTTCTATCAGTATATAAATACTAAATCATCTTCTAGACCATCTTCTGTAGTATTAGTATGTGGATATTGAATCATCTTCTGTCATGTCAATATATGAATATTGAATCATCTTATGAATACTGAACCTTCTTCTGTAACATTAGTATGTGAATATTGAATCATCTTCTGCCACATCAATATGTGAATACTGAATCATCTTCTGAACCTTCTTCTGTAATATCAGTATGTGAATAATGAATATGCTTCTGCCACATCAGTATGCTAATACTGAATCTTCTTCTGAATCATCTACTTGCTAGCATCAATGTTTAAACACTGAACCATCATCTGTAACATCAACATCTTCTGAATCATATACTTGCCAACATCAATGTGTAAACGCTGAATCATCATCTGCATCTTCAGTATGTGAATACTGAACTATCATCATCTGCATATTCAGTATGGGCATACTGAAACATCATCATCTGTATCTTCAGTATAGAAATGCCGGATCACCATCATCTACATCCTTAGTATGTAAATACTGAAACATCATCTATATCTTCAGTATCGGAATACTGAAACATCATTATCTACATCAACAGTATATAAATACTAAAACAATCAACAACATCATTAGCATGTTAGTGCTAAAAACCAAATCATCTGTAGTGTTAGATCATCATCTGCATTACCAACATAGAGATGCTGGTACATCGTCATCCTCATCAACATTAAAATGTTGTGACTTCAACTACATCTATATTAACAACACAGGGTGCTGGGACCATAACCATATCAGCAACATCAACACAAAGTGTTGGGACCATAACCACAACATCAACATCAAAATGCTGAATCAACATCATTATCAACATTAGTATGGAAATGCTGAAATGGCCTTATAAATCAATTCAACAATCAACAATCATCAATGTAGTAACACTGAAACTTCTACAATCGTTAGTGCGGTAGTGACTGAAATTTCAATAATCATCAACATCAGGGAAACAACACTGCAACTAACTCAACAATCATCACAAAAAACCATCACTATAGTAATACTGAAGCACACATCTCAACAATCAGTATAACAATACTGAAGCAAACATTTCAGCAAACATCTCAACAACAATCATAAATACTGGAGCAAACATTTCAACAAACATCTCAGTAAACATCAGTATAAAAATACTGAAACAATCAACTCAACCATCATCAGCAATCATTGACAATCAATAGTATAACAATACTGTAGCAATCATCAAACATCTAAAAAATCATCAACAATCAATGGTATAGCAATACCGAGTATACATATTTCCCTTCATCTTCTCGGAGCAACATCACGATGAGTTATCTGGTAGATCCATCTAGGAATTTTGTCTAACTTACTAACTCTTTCGAGCCAAACAAGCCTAGTTAGACAAATGGATCTCCCTAGGGACCAAACAAGCCTTTTCTAGCTTACTAACCCTTTCGGGCCAAACAAGCCTATCTAGACATACTAATCCCCCTATATTTGACAGGCCTTATCTAGCTTATAAACCCTTTTGGGCCAAACAAGCCTATCTAGACATACCCTCCTCTAGACTGACCTACTCACCACTGCATCCATCATCTACTGTCACTCCCTCTTTCGAGAGAGGTCCTTTCAGACTACACCAAGCTTGTCTCGAAAGTATTCAAACTGTACATGAGTTAGAGGCTTAGTCAATACATCTGCTACTTGTTCCTCGGCAGGAACATACTTGAGATTTATGCCTCGCTTCAACAACTTGTTCTTTAACATTCTCGTCTTTGTACATCTTCAACTGCATCATACATTTATAACTTGCATCATTCTTCTTTTGTGCATCTATAACTGTATCATTCTTCTTTTGTACATCAGCAACTATATCATACATTTGTAACTTCATCATTTCTTCTCTTGTAGGTGATTGCATACAATCCTTCCTACAAGTCAAATACAACTGTTATGATTAGAAACATTTTGTAACGTATTTAAAATGATAGCTTCCCATGCATAAATATATATATGATCATGCAACTATTTCTGCTAATGCAACAATCATCTAAGCTACTTACCCATCACCTGCATAATAGTAATAAACTACAAATATTCTACTATACAATTCCATATCATGTACACATCTTTGAACATCTAAACATATAGGAAATGACTATTCAAATACTTATCTTTCTTTGTTTTGTAGAATCCATCTTGATCTCTCTCTTCTTGAATTACTATCTTGCTCATGATCGGAAATACTGAGCAAGTCTTCTTACACCATAGATCACATAGAACTATGTTTGTGTGTCCTACCAATGCATCTCCTCTTATCCAATGATGAAAAGCATAAGAGTATAATCTTCATCTTCATCAGTATAATTCTTCCGGATCATATTCCTCATTACTTGAGGAATCTTTACTTTCTTTCTTCTTAGCTGCAATACACTCATCCTTGGTTGCATTTAGAGAAACACTTTTCTTTTTGCAATATGTTGGAGTACATAGTATTACCAACTCAATCAAAGTCATCATACCTTTGCAGTACCCTTTAGGTACCACACCATTTGTGTTAGATTTTTATCATTTAAGCTAGCATTATCTTAGGATATTTAATTGCGAGAATAACAAGCACAACAATCAAACATAAGAGAGAATGAACACAAATTTTTTCCTTGGGGAAACCATAAAGGAGAAAAACCCATAGCTTCCTTAGAGATAGAATTAGCACCAAAAGCAAAACCCCAAAAATAGTAAGATGATCTCCCGACAGCAGTAGTCTCTCTCTCTCTTGTCCCAACAAATTCTCTCTCAGTTATGCGTTACAACTGAGTGTGAGTGAATGTGTGATAAATAGAGAGGCTCACTCTCTATTTATACTAATTCTCGACTTGACAATAACTCACTAGGGTCGACTTCTCTAGGAGAGTCTAATAACCCTAGGGCCCCAGAACTGCGGGGACTTTAACCCTTGATCAATAGGAGGGTTACCCACAATGACTTGACATGACTTGTTTAAATTATTGAATCTCCCGATAGGAACATCGGGGCATGAAATGACTCAAATACATTACATACACTTCCTGGAATAAACATCAGGGTACAATACATAAGATATACACGTGAATACATTCCGAAGTTACAAATACATCAACACTCCCTCTTAACTAGGAAGGTATTCTCTCGACACAATTTATCAGCACGGGTCTTCTTCTCTGTATCATCTGGATCATCATTGAGTTCTTGTCATCTTCATCTTCAAGTCGTCTTCATCTTGATCTAGATCATCACTCGATTTGGATCATCTCTGCTGGATCATCACTCGATCTGGATCATCACTACTAGATCTGGATCATCACTGCTAGATCTGGATCATCACTCGATCTGGATCATCATTGCTGGATCTGGATCATCACTGGGTCATCATCATAGGTGCTATCTCTTGATTCTTCTCATCACAGGAAGTTCTATAGATCCATCCCTTTTCATGCTGGATGCACTTCTACAGAGCCAATCCTTTTTCATATTGGATGTATCATCACAGAGCCAACCCTTTTTCATGCTGGATGTGGCACCAACACAGAGCCAGTCCTTTTTCATACTGGATGTGTCATCACAGAGCTACTCCTTTTTCATACTAGATGTGTTATGATAGAGCTAGTCCTTTTTCATACTAGATGTGTTATCATAGAGCTGGTGCTTTTTCATACTAGATGTGGCATCTACACAGAGCTAGTCCTTTTTCATACTAGATGTGTCATCACAGAGCTATTCCTTTTTCATACTAGATGTGGCATCTACACATAGCTAGTCCTTTTTCATACTAGACGTGTTATCACAGAGCTAGTCCTTTTTCATACTAGATGTGGCATCTACATAGAGCCAATCCTTTTTCATACTGGATGTGTCATCACAGAGCTAGTCCTTTTTCATACTACATGTGGCATCTACACAGAGCCAGTCCTTTTTCATACTAGATGTGTCATCACAGATCCAACCCTTTTTCATGCTGGATGTGGCATCATCACATACATCTAACAATGGAAGGAACCAATCCTATCATCATGTCATATCTCTTACATCTGACCATGGAAGGAACCAATCCTCTCACCATGTCAGAAGGGCACAACACTTACATCTGACCATGGAAGGAACCAATCCTCTCACCATGTCAGAAGGGCACAACACTTACATCTGACCATGGAAGGAACCAATCCTCTCACCATGTCAGAAAGGAACAACACTTACATCTGAACATGGAAGGAACCAATCCTCTCACCATGTCAGAAAGGCTCACATACTCATCACTTCCTATTGGAAAGAACCTCGATCTGGAGAACACCAAGATTCTCCCTGAAGTATTCAAACTTCACTCTGGCTAATGGATTGGACAATACATCAGCTATCTGTTTGTCCGTGGCAACATACTAGAGCTTCACTGCTCCTCTCTGCACCATATCCCTGATATAGTGATATTTGATCTCGATATGCTTCGACTTGTCATGGAACACCGGGTTCTCAGACAACTTCACACAACTCTGGTTGTTGCATTATATAAAAGTAGCATCCAACTGGAGATCAAATAAATTAGACAGTAGCTTCCTCAACCATACTTCCTCACAACTAGCTGAACAAGTTGCAACATACTCTGCTTCAGCTGTACTCAGTGCCACACAAGACTATTTCCTGCTAAACCAAGAGATCACACCTGATCCCATACTAAAGCAGCACCCTGAAGTACTCTTCCTATCGATGGCACTTCCTAGCCAATCTGAATCAACATAACCTTCCAGGTTAATATTCTGATCAGCCTTATACTTGAGCCCATAATCAACTATACCCTTTAGGTACCTCAGAATATGCTTTGCAGCAATCAAGTGAACATGGCTCAAATCTGTCAGGAATTAGCTCAAGGTGTTCATAGCAAAGCAAATATCTGGTCTCGTATTTTTTAGGTACATCAAGGATCCAATCATCTGACGATACATCGTGGCATCAACCGACTCGGATGAAGCATCACTCAATAGCTTCAAGTTCAATGCAATAGGTGTGGTCATGGACTTGCAGTCCATCATCCCGAATCTCTTCAGGATCTCTATTGCATACTTCCCTTGTCCAAGGGAGATTCCTTCCACATTCTGCCACACCTCCATGCCTAGAAAATAGTGCATCATACCCAAGTCTTTCATTTCAAACTCAGCAGCAAGATTCCTCTTCGTATCAGCAATCAACCCATACACACCTATTACAAACAGATCATCTACATATAGCAGGAGTATCACTGGGTTCCATTCTTCAACCTTGTAGTAAAGGTTGGAATCTTGTTTACTCTTGGTAAAGTCCAAACTGGATAGGAAGCTGTCAATTCCACCGTACCATGTCTTGGGTGCCTGTTTCAAACCATAAAGGGCTTTCTTTAGTTTACACACATGAGTCTCTCTGTCATGTGTCTCAAAACCGAGTGGCTGTTCCACATATACTTCCTCTTCTACTACACCATTCAAGAAAGCTGTCTTGACATCCATCTAGTGTACTTTCCCCTTCATTACTGCAGCTAAAGCAAGTACTGATCTTATGGAAGTATATATGGCTATAGGAGCAAAGGTTTGTTCATAATCTATTCCTTCTTTCTGGGAGAAACCACGAGCCACAAATCTTGTTTTATATTTCTCTATGCTATCATCTGCAGCATGCTTGATCTTATATATCCATTTGGAAGTCACCACAGACTTCCCCTCAGGTTTTGGGACAACATCCCAAACATCATTCTTCATGACCGATTGGTACTCTTTGATCATAGAATCCTTCCACTCTTTCTTTTCCATCGCTTCTTCGTAGTTGGAAGGTTCTTTATCAATGAAATCACATAATAAGGCTACATAACTAGAACCGGACCTGGTTCTTTTCCTTTCTCAGTGGGTTTCTTCTGGAGCCCCATATCTTTCTGCACCTTGGATAGCTTCTTGTACCCAAGCAAGTTTTCTCTTGTGAGGATTCTTTTCCTGAGGTGGATCTATAGGTTCTTGAGGTTCTTCTAATTCTCGATCTTCTTCTTGAATTTCTTCGTTCATGGTTGTGTCATGAATTTTGGGTACTTCTGTTTCTTCAGGTTCTTTAGTAGGTCTCTTTCTGGTTTTATTGTAAGCTAAGTCTTCGTCAAATTTTACATCCCTGCTGATGTCGATCTTCTTGAATCCCAGGAAGTATATTCTGTAAGCCTTCGAGCTTTTAGAGTATCCCACAAATATACCCTTCCTTCCTGAAGGATCTAACTTTGTCCTCTTTTATTTCGGAATGTGTATGTACACTGGACAGTCAAATATTCTGAGATGGCTGAATTCTAGTTTCTTGCCGAAAAATACTTCTTCAAGTGTCTTGTTCTCGAGTATTTTGTGTGGAGTACGGTTCTGTACATACACCGCTGTTCTGGCAGCTTCTGCCCATAGATGCATGGGAAGATCTTGATCATGAAGCATGGCCCTTGCAGCTTCCATGATTGTTCTATTCTTCCTTTCTGCAACCCCATTCTGTTGTGGATTATGTGGAGTGGTTAACTCCCTCTTAATCCCTAAATCTTTGCATAACTCTTTGAATTCATTTGATGTGAATTCTCCGCCATTATCTGATTGAAAAATATTGATCTTCTTTTCTGTGTGGTTCTCGATCAAGGCTTTGAATTCCTTGAACTTGCTGAATACTTCATCTTTGTTCTTCATAAAGTATATCTATGTCTTCCTAGAAAAATCATCAATAAAAGAAACATAATATACATACCTGCTTAGAGAGCCGGATGACATTGGACCGCATACATTGGAGTGGAGGATCTCCAAGACTCCTTTTTCCTTGCTCTCACTACTTGGAAATGTCTTCTTCGTATTCTTTCCTTTCACACATCCTTTGCATACACCTTCATGTTTTGTCCGCATTTCTGGAAGACCTTCAACAACTTTGCTTGCAAATGGTAGTGCCCTGTAATGCACATGTGCAAGCCTTCTATGCCAAAGTTCATTTGGTTCTACCGAGTCATGAACCAAAGATTATTATGGTTGGCCCTTTAATTTATATAGACCTTCTTCTTGTTCCCCAATCACTACAGCATCATCAATAGTCTTTCCCTTTGGCCACATAAGAACTTAGCCATCTACAAAAGCATCCCTCATGCCTTTTGCATCCAATACGGATACGGAGAGGAGTTTCTTCTTTAGTCATGGTACAAACAATACATCTTTCATCTTCATAGAATTTCTAGAGTCTAGCTTATAAGAGGATTTACCACTACCTTTTATTGGATACTGGTAGTCATCCCTAAGTTTCACCTTGTGAGGTGACTCATGTTCAGATAGTTTCACAAAGGATTCCTTGAATCCTGTCATGTGTTTGGAAGCATCACTGTCTATAAGCCAATCATTACTTCCATGTGAGATAGTTCCCGTGAGAGCAGAAATCAACACATATTCTTCATCATTTGAAGAATCATCACTTTCTTGTCTGATTCTCTTTGTGGAAGGTTCATCATCCTTTGCAGCATGAGCATGATGTTTTCTCTTGTTTCCGTTTTTCTTGTGAGAGATCCCTTTGTTTTTAGGACAATATCTGGATATGTGTCCTTTCTCATCACATGTGTAACATCTAATAGTAGATATGTCTCTTCTAGAGTGTGAATACTTACCTCTGAAGTGATGATGGTCCCTTCTGGTTTTCTTGGTGTGGACTGTAAGAGCTTGATCTTCATTTCCCATCTTTTCTTCTCGAGCTACTATTCGAGCTTCTTCTTCTGAGCATTCTTCCCATAGTCTGCTGAACTTGAATATCTTATTTCTAGCATAGATCCCTTGAATGAAAGAGTACCATGCCCTAATAAGACCATTCAGGGTGGTCATCACAATTTCTGCATTCTCTACATCTTCATCTACTGCTTCCAGCTGTTCCTTGATATGAGAGACCCTTGTAAAGTAAGATTGGATGGTCTCCACATTCTGGATCTTTACATTCTTTAGTTGTCTTCTCAGAGTCATCTTCCGGTTTATGTTCTTTCCTTCAAACACTTTGGTCAGGGCATCAAACATAGATTTAGGTGTCTTTAGGGAGGACACCTATGGTATGAGGTGATCCTTGATTGAATCAGCAATAAACCTCTTATCCATGACCAATTTCTTCTTATGTAAGGCCTTAGACTCATCTCCCTCTGGAACTGGAACCTCCTCATTGATGTAGGAGCCCAACTCATTTTCTTCCAGGACCACGAAGATCCTATACTTCCAAGATCGGAAGTTATTAGCTCCCTCAAGATTCTCATCAAGCTTGGTATGATGAGACATATTTAACTGAGAACCTCAAATGGCAATACAAAAGATTTAGATCTTACCAGGTTAAGATGTCGGATCTGGATCTAGAACTGAATTTCTGCAGAGCTGGTTCGGGAGCAGATTAGGGTTTGACTTTCCCGGAGTTCTGTCCAACCAAAATCTTTGATCTTGATCTCTAAACTTCAATTTTGTGGAGGATATCAATCTAGGCCTGAGCTCACTCAAAAATTCCACTTTTGTGGAAATCCCTAATTTTTGGCAGTAGTGTTGAGTCAAAAACTGAAAATGCTCAGAATCAGATTCTGCTTCGACAGAAAGATGCGCCCTAGAGAGGAGAGTCAACCCAACCTTCTTTTGATGAAAATTTGTGGAGAGAGATCCAAATAGTAGGAAGCCCTAGTTTCTGCAGCTGCACAGTGTCTTCTTCTCAGGTTAGCTTTGATACCATGTTATATTTTTATCATTTAAGCTAGCATTATCTTAGGATTTTTAACTAAGAGAATAAGAAGCACATCAATCAAACATAAGAGAAAATGAACAAATTTTTTTTCCTTGGGGAAACCATAAAGGAGAAAACCCCACAACTTCCTCAGAGATAGAATCAACACCAAAGGCAAAACCCCAAAAATAGTAAGATGATCTCCCGACAAAAGTAGTCTCTCTCTCTCTTGTCCCAGCAACTTCTTCTCTCTCAGTTATGCACTACAACTGAGTGTGAGTGAATGTGTGATAAATAGAGAGGCTCACTCTCTATTTATACTAATTCCCGACTTGACAATAACTCACTAGGGCTGAATTCTCTAGGAGAGTCTAATAACCATAGGGCCCCAAAACTGCGGGGAATTTAATCCTTGATCAATAGGAGGGTTACCCACAATGACTTGACATGACTTGTTTACATTATTGAATCTCCTGATAGGAACATCGGGGCGTGGCATGACTCAAATACATTACAGACACTTCCCGGAATTAACATCGGGGTACAATACATAATATATACAGGTGAATACATTCCCAAGTTACAAATACATCAACAATTTGCTCTGCATAATTTACTTGGATAAGTAAAATGTCTTCTGGATTTCATCATGCTTCTAATCTCAAGAATCATGTCAAGATTCTCAAACTTTGAGATCTACCGTAGTCACTCCCTCTTAGGTGGAGCACCATCCTCCCTCTGCATTTGTATTAGGACATTGGGGTGACAGGTAGTCTCCTATGCTATTATTCTTCTTAGTATCCATCTATGTCACTAGATATCGGGATCCTTCATCTCAAACTTTGTTTCAAGTTTTCTCTTGTGCTTTATAGGATTCTATATTCAACTTTGTAGTAAAGGTTGGGATCTCCATTACTCTATTTGATCCTCAAGTTTATCATGTGACTGTATGAGGTATCCCATGGGTGCCTACTGAGCTTGTACAAATCCTTCTGTACATAGGCGGTTCTCTATAGAGAGTCTCAAACTATATAATTTTCTTGATCTGTTCTTTTACTTTGATTACATCAATTGTCTAGTGTAATATCTATCACTGAAGAGGTGTGTCAAGCACCTAGAAAAATGTCTTTCCAAAATTTGACTCTCTTTTGATAGAACCCTCGAACCTTGCTTTGTATCTTTTGATACTTCGATCGATGGTATACTTAGTTTTGTATATTTACTTGGAAGACTTTACAAACTTCCCTTCATGTTTCAAACTCATATCTAGACATAATTATGTATGATCGAATAGCACTTATAGATCATATCATCCTACCATTCTTCCTTCTTGGGACATTCTTTCGCAAAGTGTCATTTCTTATCACAACTGAACTATTGAATTTTGATATGTCCTTCTACTCTTTGCAGAAATGTTCTTTATTCTTTCTCTGCTTGGTATGAGTTATTAGGGATTGATTGTCATCTCTTATTATTTTTCCAGTCAATCATTCATTCCTCCATATGTGATCTTCCTACTAGAAAAACTCTTTTGTCTGAATTTGGAAGACCATTCAAAGTTGTAATTTATGCTTCTGTTTCTTTAACATTGGCTTCAATGACTTCCAATCGCTCCTTGAGATGAGATATTCTTGTGAAGTAATCATTGAATGTTTGAGACATTGCACCTTCACATCCTTGAGTTGAGTCCTCAAGGTCATATTCATATGTTTTTCATTGCATCGAACATATTGTTGGGTAAAATATGCACTATCTAATTCAACACTTAATTGTCAACCCGAGAAGGTAGCTTGTGAGATGCAAACACTATATGTGCAGAATTAAAGTCTAGATTATTCTAAGACATCCTAACCCATGTGCTATCAAATCATAGAAATAACTTAATTAACATTAATCAACATAACCTTGAAAACATGAAGTATCTATACTGTTTGAAATCACGCAAGAAACCTATGAGTTATCAAATAAAATTTACAACAAAATCCAGATTTTTTATTTTCTTTGAAAAGTCAAAACTATCATTCACAAGGAATTTTAAAACAAATTTTACACTACAAATTACAAACTCAATTACAATTTAAATTACCAATTGAAAACTATATTGCAAATTAAACGGTACATATTTAATTACAATTGCAAACTAAATAAAAACACTCAAAAACAAATATCCAAATTACAAACTAAATAAACTAAACTAATTAATTCATATTACAAATTAAATTAAAGGTATAATAGCTAAAATTTTGATAACCTATAAAATTGACAACTCCTATCTTTATTAACAAATTATAATTACAAATTCCACCTTAACTTACAATTTGAAAATGAACGAATTATTATTACAAACTTTAAAATTTAACCAAAACTATGGTTTAATCTATGAAATAAACATTTGAAACTCAGCCTCAAGTTAAGATATTTCACAGTTTATAAATATTAAAAGAGAATTCATTTCCTAAGAAGGATGAGAATGGTAAGTTTCATTTACATCTATTAAAAGACAACGTCCAAAATATTCAGATAGAAACCTTCTGTAAATTGCAATTGAAAATACCAATAAAGACATTGGATGTATATATTAATGTTGAATGTAAATGGATTTCATTAAAAAGGAAATAATTAATCTATGTGTTAATATAGAACTGAGTATGAATTGCTAGAGGTGGGTTCGAATCCCAACTAGCTACATAACATGATGAAGTCCTCGGAAATTAGCCTATACCCTAGCTAACTATTTCTACATAAAACAAAATACTGGAAATTCTGGAAATGATTGCAAATTCTAGAAAATTCTGTCTAAGTTTGAATTAAAGGCTGAAAGATAGACTGAAAGGAATCCTGAAAGAATAGTGTGAAATGGTCGGCTGAATGACAGTCTGGATGATAGAAAACATTACAACCATGAAAATAAACAAGCTAAATGAATTTAACGCCAGCTGGTTTATGCATATGAGTCTATGGTGCAAGCAAGACAGAAAATAAGCTGTTTAAAATGGAAATAATCAAAGAGCAACTACACTAATCTGTATCTAAGGAAAGAAACCATTTCTATTGCATAATAAAACATAGCTAAAAGATAAATGAATCTAATCTACAATTTTAATAACGTTAACAGAGCTAGATCTGATTACAAACTGAACTAATTAAACTCTATCTAATTGAAATGGAAAAGATAAAAGGCGAGCTGAAAGAAACTACGCATGACCGTTCATTTAAATTCTGGAAATGTAAATTGCATATAAACAACAAAAATTACTGTTTATGAACAATTAACCATCACATATAGGAAAACAAAATTATACACACTGGAAATCACAATTACTTATATGCAAATGAAGAAAAATATCGAAATATACATAATGAAAAACCTCTAGTTGTTGAGGGGCCCTTCTTAGCAATCAGGTGTTGTGTCTAACTCAGATTAGTCATCAACATAGCATGGAAATACTCATCAACAGCTGAAACATAGACTTTTTATTAAACTGAAGCAAAGTTCACAAAGAGTTTTTCTACCCCCTTCTTCGAAACCAAAGAGGTATTTATATAATGATTACAAGGGAGAGTAGGTCGACCACCCCTCTCTAAAAATAGAGGGTCTTCAATGTTGAGAAATGACTCCATTAAAACAGTAACAAACTCAGAAAAACAACCAACCACGTTTTACGTTTTTTGGGCAAATCCGTTTCAAGGAACCACACAATGCTCCCAAATGACTTCGAATTTTCAGAAAATTATGCACAAATGGGCATATTATGCACAAAAACCATGTGCCATAATTTTTAGTTTCACCTCTATTTTGGCACAAATCGAGCCCAAAATTATGTTGTCTGTTAAAAACACGTTTTTGACAGAATCGAATGAAGGTCCGAATGGGCGTCTAAATGACCTGTAACTGAAATTAGTTCATAAATCTGGATTTTGAGCGGAATTTCTGTTGGGTTGTTGGCCACATTGACGGCTGGGTGATTAGTTTCTATTGGATGAATCATCATCCATTTATGAGTTTGTTGTTTATATTTATTCATTCTTTGTTGAACGTTTTCTCCTTCAATCTTTATGCGATCTACCCTGTTTCATATCTTAGTGCATGATATCAACATATGGTCCATTTAAAATAAGGAGGCACTTGCATACAATTAAAACATTCATATATTAAAACTTAATATGTGAAGGCTTTCCACCATATGATTCATGAAAGTTAAAGGACTTCCATGTATATAAAGTGGTAACTTTATTAAGAATTCACGATTCAATTTTATTCAATATGTTTGTATTTATATATATATGTTTGTATTGTATTTTTTTTCTTTTAAAGTTTTGTTTTAAAATGTTATTTTATGATTTAAGTTTCATTTATAAATAATAATGTTTTTGATTCTTTAGTCATAATTATTTATTTGGATAATTTAAAATCTTATTATCAAGCTATGGTTTTAATTTATGTATGGAGGTATGACATGTTTTAGAGAGGATAAAGGGAAATTTGTTAAGAAAGCAAGTCAATCCATTTAAACCAATAAGAACATGCTATCAAACTCAATGCAGAGCACATGACCGAAAGAAGGGTCAAATGAAATATCAAAATGTTTATCATTTGCACATTTAATACGTTAAAAATAACCTATTAGGCTGATTTTACATTTACCATATTTGAATTAATAAAACAAAGTAAAAGACAACCTTATTGGACATAGATGTATTAAATTATGGTAGATAGGATGGGAAATTAATGTAAATAACATCATTATAGAAGACAATCCCGGATCCCAACACATATCCTTGGGAGTCTTCAAGGGTGATACCCGAGAGATCCAATGGAGGCATAAATACTCATCTTTGTTTTGACTAGGCCCTTCTTAGCTTCGACTTCATCTTCATCTAGATATGTAGCTTCTTCTTTGACATAGTTCTTCATGGAAGGTTTCTTCAAGTAGGATAAGTACTCTATCATTTCATGCTTAGAATTTATCGACTCTTTCAATCTTGTCCTCAAACTTGGTACTATTTGTCATTATGATAAAAATGAGAACCTCAAATGGAAATAGAGAGGATGGAACTTCCCAGTGAGATTGTTTCAACTTGATGCTTGCTTGAAGGATCTTTTGAAAGACTGCTTTTGGTGGATATAGGGTTTGATATAGAAACCATAATCTCTCAACTTAGGTATCTCTCAGATATTATTGGATAGAAATATGCGCCTCCTCAAGGAAAGCTGGATAGCATACTTATTTTCTCAAAACTGTGGACATAACTGCAAAATATCTGATGCCCTAGTTTTCTCTGGCAGTAGTGTTAGGTCAAAAAATGAAAGTTCACAGAATGAGAAACTTATTACATATATATATTTTCCTTCCTAGGGCGAATTTGATGATCCTCCTTCTTCAATTGATTGGTGGAGGGAAGTGCCCGAAACAGGAAGCCCTAGTTTTTCTCCGGTTTCTTCTGTAGAAATGAATGATCTTGTTTTTGCGATATCTCTAAAAGTACTACTCCCCTGTGTCTAAAATTTTTCCTTGATGTAGCCTCTCCTGTCCTCTTTCTAGCATAGTAGGTTATATCATATTTGGTTTCACCAATTTGGAGTTATGCGAATTTTCCCAACATGACTTATTTCAGGACCGCTCATAATATCAAACTTGTATGGACTTCCATGTCTCACTGGTTCACCTTAAGTGTCTGAACATTTTACCACCAAAACTAATGTCTGTCCCCTATCTGGAACATCTTAAAAAATTTCATTTGGACATTCCTATCCCAAGATATCAAGATATTCCCTAGGTCACTTGTTTAAGGTTGAATTCTGGGAGAGGCTAGAACCCTGAGTTGGAATAATCATATCTCCTATATTATAGCAAATCTAAGGCTGAAAATTTTACACAGGGTACACAAGAAATTTATCTTCAACTTGTAAAGGTTTCGAATCTTGATCCTTCTCCAATATCGAGATACAGTGAAATCCCCAAAATTACTAGTTTTGGTCTTTTAGGGTTTTCAAGCATGAAACCCTAATCTTCAATAGTTGTAGCTGTAGTACTATTTCAGTTGCACAAAGACTTCTTTCAAGGTATCTATGATACCATGTTATATTTTTAATGGTTATACAAGATCTAAAACATTTAACATCATAACATCATAACCATAAGAAAATGATCACTGAAAGAAAGACAAATGCAACAACACAAGAGAACACAAAGATTTTCCTCGGGGAAACCACAAGGGAGAAAACCCCGCAAAAATTCCTCATTATAGAATTTGATAGGTAAATAACTCCTGATTCATTTATTTCATAGCCAAAGCATTTATTTATACATTTACAAATGCTGGTTCAATTTCATCTTCCGCCCAGCCTTTTCAGCTTCCTACATAACTATTCATTTTCCTTTATTTATTTACAAAATATAATCCCGACGGATTATATTCCAACAATCCCCCCCTTAATCCGAAGGGGTGTTAGTAAGTCCGAGAATGTTTCTGAATCTTTCAAACTTTTCTCGTCCAAGCGCTTTGGTGAAGATGTCTGCAACTTGATCATTTGTGGAACAATGTCGAAGATGGACTGTCTTGGCTTCTACATGATGTCAAATCAAATGATACTTTGTGTTGATGTGTTTGGTTCGATCATGGGATCTAGGATTCTTAGCGAGCTTGATTGCAGAAGTATTGTTGATCAATAATTGAGTGGAGCTCTCTTGTTTTTCTTGCAAATCTTCAAGTATCTTCCTGAGCCATACTATTTCTTTCGTTGCTTCAGCTGCAGCCACATATTCTGCTTCTGTTGTTGAATCTGCTGGAACTGACTGTTTGCGTGATCTCCATGAGACAGCTTCTGATCCAAGACTCATAGTGTATCCAGAAGTTGATACTCCTGTCTCCTTATCACCATCAAAATCAGAGTCTGAGTACCCAATAAGTTTGAAGTCATCCACTTTAGAGTACTTGAGTCCAACGTCTTGAGTCCCCTTCAAGTATCTTAGAACTCTTTTTGCAGCTGACCAGTGTCCTTCACAAGGTTTATGCATGAACCTTGAAAGTATGCCAACAACATAAGAAATATTTGGTCTAATTGTTGTTAGGTAGATAATACTTCCTACAAGTTGTCGATACTTGGTCGCATCCCCAAATTCTTTTCCTTTGCTTGATGTGAGCTTCATTTTCTGTTCCATTGGAGTAGAGATAGGGTTGCATTCTGTCATGCAAAATTTGTTTAGTAGTTCTCCAACATATTTTTTCTGAGATAGGAATATGTACTTAGGATGTTGAGTGACTTCAATTCCTAAGTAATAGTGGAGATGTCCCATATCTGTCATTTCAAAGATCTTTTTCAAATCTTTCTTTATGGATGCTATATAGCTCTCATTGTTCCTTGTCATCAAAAGATCATCTACGTACACCACAAGATACACAACAGATCTTCCAACTTTCTTTATAAACAGTGTTGCATCATCAAGATCAAAATGTTCAAAGTTTAACTTCAAAAGATGCTCGGTTAATTTTTCATACCATGCATGAGGCGCTTGTTTTAGGCCATACAAGGATTTGACAAGCTTGCATACCTTTTGTTCTTTTCCTTTCACAACAAAGCCTTCTGGCTGAGACATGAAGACATTCTCTTTCAAGTCTCCATTTAATAAAGCAGTCTTCACATCCATCTGATGAAATT
>LPNX010372620.1:141946-173964 GCA_001517045.1 Pseudotsuga menziesii | reverse complement strand
TTCAGAATATTTATTTGGATGAGGATATTTTTCCAAATGATCAAGTTGTCTCTCAATGGACTGGTCATTTTTATTAGTTTCAAGAAAAATGACATCTCTGGAAATGACAAACTTCTTGTTTACCTCATCATATAGACGGTATGCCTTGGAGTACCCAGGAAAATGCATTTTCTGCTTCGAGCACCAAGCTTGTTTCTTTGCTCCTTTGGAATCAAGGCATAACAGGGGGAACCAAAAACTCTGAGATTCCTGACTGAAGGGAGATGGCCAAACCACATTTCATGTGGAGTCTTGTTATCAAGAGCATTTGAGGGACTTCTGTTTCTCAAATAGGCTGCACATTTCATTGCATCACCCCAAAACATTAGTTTTACATTCTCAAAAAACATCATTAAGCGAACGATATTCATTATGGTTCTGTTCATTCTTTCTGCTACACCGTTTTGTTGAGGATTGTAGGGAACTGTAGTCTGATGTGCAATTCCATGTTGGAGAAGATAATCTTCAAAAGCATTTGAAGTGTATTCTTTCCCATTATCAGTACGAAGTGTACCAATTTTTGATTGTGCTTGTTTTTCTATCAATGCATGAAAGTCTTTGAATGTTTGAAATGCTTCTGCTTTTGTCTTTAAACAGTAGATCCAACAAATTCTTGAGTAGTCATCAACAAAGGTCATAAAATACTTATTCCCATGAGCAGAAGGAGTTGGAATTGGGCCACATAAATCAGAATGCACTAATTCTAATTTCCTACTTGCTCTGAAATTAGATTCATGGAATGGCAGCTTACTGTGTTTCCCTAATATACATGCATCACATTTGTTCTTCTCTTTGGGAATGGTGGGAAAACCAAATACACCATTCTTTCTCAACAAACGAAGACTGTTATAATTCAAATGACCAAATCTTGCATGCCACAATAAACTTGATGACAAATTACCTTCTCCATGTTGAGAGAGGTAGGCATAGTTCTGAACTCTTGCAGATGAACCCTTTAGCTTCAACAACTTCCCATCTTCGTTTCCAGTCATGATGACTTGGTTGTCAGAGGACTTTCTTATTTCTACAATTCCATCAAACATGTGGATGGAATGGCCTTGCTATCGAATCTCCACCAAGGACAATAGGCTTCTCTGCAACTCTGGAAGATAAAGAACATTCTTCAACAAGAAATCAGGGAATCCAGGCATCTTCAGCCGAATGGTGCCCATTCCCTTTGGTTTAAGACTAGACTTGTCTGCAAAGTAAACTATGCCATTTATTGTTTCATTAAGTTCTTCAAAACAGTCTTTTCTAAAAGTCATGTGTGATGTTGCACCAGTATCAAGCAGCCAACAATATTTGTAAGATAAAAGTGAAGTCATTTCATTAATTCCAAGATTACAATGTGCAACAATACAATGAGCAGAATCAGAAGATTTACTAGCATCTTGGTTTTTATTGTCATCTTTCTTTTGGTTATGTCTATCTTTGATGGAGTCCCACGAATCCCAACACTGATCTGATGTGTGTCCAGTCTTTCCACAACGCTTGCACTGCAAATCTGATATTTTGCTAGAGTTGTTTCTGCCCCCTTTGCCTTTGAAATTTCTTCTTCCTCATCCTCTCTTGCTTCTTTCTCCTTTGGGATGATCTTTGGACTGGTCTTTGGTGTGGTTCTTTGCTTTTTGAGAAAAGCAAAGTGATTCTCCAGATGCTATAGATTACATCTTTTGCAACTGCTAGTGTAAATTACAATAATGAACTTAATATGACAAAGAGAATGAGATAATAGAAAAACAATAACCTTGCAGGTCTACAGCCTCTGCCAAGGTGATTTACAATAAGTTCATTTACAGAGAAAATATGCTGTCAATAAGTTCATAAGCAAATAATTCATCACTGGTGATGGTGAGGGAGAGGCACAGCTCTCAAAGAAACACAGGATTAGAATGCTTTCAACGCATCTCCATGTAATTTACTTTAGAGTTTTGTTTACATGGACAATTCAAATATTCTTATGAAAAATTACAATAATACCTCAATACATTATCTTGGAACAGACTAGTAGCAGCACCTAGAGAAATGAGTTCTCAACACCTCTTGTATTTACACACTCTACTCGCAGTCTTCTCGGCCATAGCAATGGTCTTTATATCAACACATTCATGGCAATGCCCTTCACACCCAAAAGAAACAGCGCCAGGTCTAGATGGACTCAAGACGTAGGTAGCTTCAAGAACTTGCAGCAGCAGAAAAAATTGTACCATGGAAATATTCCCAATTGCATGAGCAGTCTCAATGCAATCAACACCAACAAAACAACATATATCTTCCACAAGATTCTTCAATGTATGATATATATCAGTCACAATATAGCACGGGTCTTTAATATATACCAGTCACAATATATATCAGTCACAATATATTTTGCAGTCACGGTCCATTTCAACCAACAAAAAAAAGGTTTACCTCTGCGTGAATGTATGAGAGCATGAGTTTCATAAATCACTTTCAATATTCTTCACACGTTCCAACAAGAATCTTAGTGATGGGGGAGAGCATCGATTCTCTCCTTCACGCAAATGAAAAGAAATGAGCCTTTACATCTATATCTTTTCAGCTCTCAGGAGTGAAATCAAAGTTTCAATACATTCACAAACTTTCCAATTAAAATTCCATGCAAATAGCTAGGGTAGAGATTAGGGTTTTTGTATTCCCAACTAGCAAAAACGCATTATCTATCTCCATGTGATTGAGTAGGAGCTGGAGTCTTCAGCAAGGCTTCACGCAGTCAGCTCAACGCAGTCTTCAACAGAGTGCCTTCACATGACTGAGCAATGGTGCGAGTCTTCACGTAGGAAGCAACAGTCTTCATAAGTCATACATCAACAAAGTTAATCAACGCACGTAGTAGAAGTCTTCAACGCATGCAGTAGCAGTCATGCTACACGACGTAGTGACCATCATTCTTCAACACAAAACTTCAGCATTCTTCTTAGCTTCCACGGTCCTCAAAGATCTGATATGCAGCTTCAATCTCACAAGAATGGAGTCTTCAGGCAGTCCTTGATGGTATCAACACACGCAGTACTGAAGAAGAGAGGTCGCAGAAAATTTGGTCTTCAAGAGAGAGGCCGCACGAACCCAAACGCAACAGTCTTTCACTTCAGACTCCACGCAACAATCTTCATGCAGCAATATTTCACTTCAGACTCCACGCAGCAATCTTCACGCAACAATATTTCACTTCAGACTCCACACAGCAATCTTCACGATATGTGGCAGTGAGTCTCCACAATTGTAGTATGAATGGATCAGCAACAAAGTAGGGTTTGAATGGCTGAAGAACACCATCAATGCATATCTCTCAAAACTCATCAAGCAAATCTACCCAACAGTGGAACACAAAATAGATGCAGCGTTTGTAAAGAGATGAAAACCGCAGGATGAGAGGAGTCTACAACGATGAGATGCTAACAATTGTAGAGAATGGAAAACAGTCACTTTAATGGCTAACACGAATTAGGGTTTACAAGAGGGACACACAGAATTATTGGCACCGAGGCTATAATAAAAACACATAAAGAGGTAGACTGACGGGGCAGCCTGAAATAGATATACTACTGATAGGTAAACGGAGGTCTGGCAAGCATACTGCCAGGATAAAAAATCATATAGGCAGGTATCGCTCTATTGAAAGGCAGACTGGCAACAGGCAGGCAAGAGTTACGGCCAAGGTCTGATAACGCAGGCAGAATGGTAGGCATGCAATGCAGCCAGGATTTATGGCAGGTGGTGCTCTGATACCACTGATAGGTAAATAACTCCTGATTCATTTATTTCATAGCCAAAGCATTTATTTATACATTTACAAACGCTGGTTCAGTTTCATCTTCCGCCTAGCCTTTTCAGCTTCCTACATAACTATTCATTTTCCTTTATTTATTTACAAAATATAATCCCGACGGATTATATTCCAACAGAATTTGACCAAGATAGTGTAAAACCCCAGCAACAAGAATAGTTTCTCATCTTCCACAATAGACTCTCTCTCTCTCTCTCTCTCTCTCTCTCTCTCTCTCTCTCTCTCTCGCACGCGCGCGCGCGCGTGCGCAATACTTGAATGTAATATATATGTAAATGAGAGAGGCGGCTCACCTATTTATATTCATTAGATGAGTGCCTCAACTAACTAACTAGGTCATTTAGGTTCCCTAACTAGGGCCAACCTACCTTGGGAGACTCAAAATACATTTTATATAATACTTCTGTGGGTACTTATGCCCCAACTTACAACGTAGGGTTTACCTCATCAATTTTACATGACCAATTACATCAAGGACATCTTTGAATGGAGAAATAACATCTCCAAAGGACAATACAAAAAAAGTACAATAAAATATCTTCTGAAGTTACAATACTTTAACAGAAACTAGTCAAAATATGTGTTTGAGCATTAACGAATATATATTTCATACACTAGTCTTCATCATATGAGAGATATGAAAAATAACCATCAATACTGAATGTGATTTGATGCAGATTTAGTGAATCAACTGATACTAGGATAGATCAATAGTCAGTCGCATGATCATTCATTTATAAGCGAGACGGGAAGCAATTGTTATCAACAATTACCATCAGTAGTGCTTTCCCTTGACTCTATCATCTTCGTCAAATTCTCTCTTATATTCGAGTCAATAGTGTCAAGAAATAATATGTAAATGGAGTCATGATTATTTACAAAGATACATATGAAGGATAAGTTAAGTTGTCGGCTGTGGTTTTGAAGAAGCAATGGAGCACTGACTGCTGCTATCAAATCACTAGTTAGAAGAAACCATCGACTTTGCAATTACAATAGTTGACCATCATGGTGGATGACAATACTTACATCCATATTGAAACACAACATATCATGACTTGTTTTTACCATTACTTCGACCAGTGAGCATTGAATTTCATAGTTTGTTCATTAATTTTGTCGACTGGTAGACAAAGAAGGAAGAGATTGAACACCATACCGATTGCCAAGTGCAGATGTAACACACCCAACATTGCACTAGACTTAAAACACACTAATTTTATTATTATTAATAAACATGTATGCATAATAGTCACATGCATACTTCTAACACATGCACACCAAATGCATAATAGATATAGACATATGTTACATGCATAGTTGTTATATGGATTCTTATAACAAATGTATAACATATATAAGCATTTAGCAGAAGTTTAATAGATTTTGTGAAACCCATATTCACATATAGACAAGCATAATCATTTTATGCATATCTGTGAAAGCATAATTAAAACTAAGGCTGGGAAGGAAACACTTCTAACTCTATCTTATAAATTAATTTGCGAGAGCTATGATATAAACATTTAATTGAAACCACATAGTAAAAACTGTAAATATTGTACAATAGGAATCACACAATAAATATTAACTTAGAACTTTTGAGTAACAGTTGTGCAGTATGAATCTATCATGGAAATTACTTAGGAGGGATCACATAATGGAACAAAGGAATTATAGTCATATCCATAGAAAATATTCCAATTACGTAATCATCATATTATTATGATAAGGAGAAACAATTTTCCAACTTATAACTTTATACTTACCACACAATAAGATTAATATTCCAACATAATAACTGCTCAATTAGATTTCATGCATAAATTAAGTAGGATAACAGTTACCAATCTATCAAAAACATGGAAGGTAATATCCCAAATATTAACGGCTTTGTAAGATTATTATTCCAACATATTAACTACGTAGTAGAGTTACATGCATAAATTAAGTAGGATAAGAATTACCAATGTATCCAAAACACTAAAGGTAATATTCCAACATATTAACTACCAAATTAGGTTACATGCATAAATTAAGTAGGATAACCACTACCAATCTATCCAAAATATGGAAGGTAACATTTCAACATATTAACTGTGCAATTATGTTACATGCATAATTAACTAGGATAACAATGACCAATCTATCCAAAATATGGAAGGCAATATTTCAACATATTAACTCCTCAGTAGGTATTACATGCATAAAAATATGGAAGGTAATATTTCAACATATTAACTCCCTAGTAGGGATTACATGCATAAAAATATGGAAGGTAATATTTCAACATATTAACTCCGTAGTAGGGATTGCATGCATAAATTAAATAGGATGACAATTACCAATCTATCCAAAATATGGAAGCTAATATTATAACATATTAATTACCCACTAAGAATTACATGCATAAATTAATTAGGATAACAATTACCAAATTATCCAAAGTATGGAAGATAATATTCCAACATATTAAGTTCCTAGTAAGAATTACATCTATCAATTAAATATGTTAACAATTACCAATTTATCCACAGTATGGAATGCAATAAAAATTTCCTTACTAATTTAATCAATGGTATTTTGCATGCAACCAATACAATTCCAATATTTATGAAATGAAAACAAATACCATTCATTATTGGCCCATCGTTTTTGGTAAAAATGAACATGCACAATAAACAAGCCTTAGCACATGATAGTTGTAAATAGAACAAGTAAATTATTCTTGTGGTTTTCAAAAACAATAATACCACTCAATGCAAGGCACAATAAACAAGCCTTAGCACATAGTAAATGTTTACAATTTTCTTATTAAGCAAAAATGGGACATAATCATTTACTATGCAGTAAGAGTAAGAACTGTGCATTAAGAACTTAATTGAATAATTATTCAAACATTTCATTTAATTGTTTTTTCTTACAACTGTATGGAAAATAAAAGTTTAATCTCTTTGGAATACTTTGAATAAACCTTTCATTTACAAAACCCAACAATTAGCAAATTCTACCAGAAATGAATTTCCCAGACTTCGACTTAATTGAAGAATTAGAATTCATGAAATTTCCAAACATTATGGCAGAGTTAAACTTGCACTTTGTCCACACATGAATTTGACCAATCAAAACATGAATTCTTACATTATATCCAAACTCAGAAAATATAAACAAGTAAATTATGCAAACTTTTACTAGTCATTAATTAAATCACATCTCAGAAATTAAAACATAATTTCCAAGACTTAGAACTTATCTGCAAAATACTTGAAATGGGAAATTGGCTTCGTGGAATCCATGCTACACCCATCCATAGGCAATTTTTCTCATTAATATCTCAACAAAATTCCACCTCGAGCTGGGACATGTGAATTCATTAGAAGACTTTTTCCCTTTACCCAAGGTTCATCTCACAAGAGGATATATCACTCGACACTTCCTCACAATTCACAGGAATTAACTTAGATTTACAAGAATCAAGGAAATAAAATGCAGGATATAACCAATTCCTTGCCAAATCATACAATTACCACTTAGGATTCTTTCCAATTGCACCACAACAAAAACCCATCACTATTTTTTCAGTGCCCATGGATTCCATGAGAGTAATTCATGTATAATTCACCATTTCAATGAACACAAACCAACAATCAATCACAATTCGAAAACGGTTTAAGGAAAAAAATGGTGGACATTACAATACAAAATTGGTTCAGTGGTCTTAGGTTCACCTCAACGCAGACCCTGTTACTCTACGACCCCCCTCTTCATTTCATTCTCCCTTCTCTTCTCTTTTTCTCTAGGCCCACATAGTTCTTCATTATCTCGAAATGGAATACCCTTTTGTTTTTGCATGCATTAGTTTAATGCATGGGAAGAATGATCCACGTTGGCTCTCCATGAGACCCAGATTTTCCCCTTTTATTCTCCCTATTTTTATTTTGAAATAAAAACATGTAATCTCTCCCCCCAATCCCACTTAATCCCACTTAATCCCACTTAAATAATAATCATGATTTAAAACAAGTATTAAGTTAATTGAATGGGATTAGGACTTAACTATGTGTTAGGATATTTTAAGGGTCTAAGGATATAAAAGGGTCATAACCTAGTTTCTCCCTAGGCCACTCTACAACCCCCCTTATCTCTTCCTTGGTGAATTCACCTCTCCCCCATCATTTCAGTGTTCTTCCATCGTCGAAGACAATTATTTATATTTATATTAATAAAATAACAATTATATTGTTCTACCATACAAGAATTTTCTTATCAACATTTACATCATACACATGATAATTCAGGGGGTATCAACTAGGGGAATTACAACAAATGACTAGTGCATTCGACTAATCATAGTTCGACCAACCTTCGCCGACTGGTTCTATCGATTGTTGAATTAAATACATCGACTAGAAATGAAGGAGTGACAAAGTTGATTGTTGACTTCTGAAACATGTGGTTGATTTTTCCTTTTTGGTCGATGGTTAAATTTTTATATTGTTTGGTCGATGTGCTTTGGTTGAAAAAACACATGAAAAATATGGTAAAAGTATGATGAAGCTGGTTGAGTCTTTTAAAAACCTTGAGCATATCATGAAATTCATATAGTTTAACTTTCATGAGCCAAAAAAGAAAAAGAAAGTATGTTTCCTATCTATATGTGGTCACCCTTATTTTTATGGTCGATACTATTTTGGTCGACGATATTATTTTTAGCTGGTCGTCAATAATTTTGAATATGGTTGGGTTGATGCTCATCTTGGTCAAGATTAAATTAAAAAAAATTGTTCGAATGAGTGTATGGTCTGGACGATATACATATGAGTTTAGGAATAATTGTAAACAAGGAGAGCTACTAAAGGCAACAAGTCCTCGCCTTATGCAATTCGTTGATTGTAAGTAAAGCATTATTGCAATTGCTTGATTGTAAGTAAAGCATTATTGGTTGATTGGAAAATTACTTTCCCACCTCCAAGTTTTTGATTTGAATGCAGATGGTTCTTATGTTCCTGGTATTGCTGGTAATTATGTCAGTTCAATTGCTGCTGATGGAAATGATCTTGGTTCAACTGGCGTTTGGTGGGATGTTGTTTTTAACATTGGTTCAATTTATCTTGGTATTGCCAGGAATTATGCCTTAACTTATGATGCTTGAAATAAATGAGCGTTTCTCCTGTTCGAAATAATCCTAAGAATGCCCCCTTATGAAATTTTCCTGGTTCTACTGTTGATGCTAATGCTGGTAATGCTACTAGTGAGACTGGGAATTCTTCTTCAAATGATCCAAATGCTTCTGCTTTGAATCTAGGTAAACTGGTTATGCTGGGAATTCTCCTGGAACTGATCCTGGAATTGATGCGGGTAATACTTAAAATTCTAATGCCAGTTCAATTGGTACTGCTTCTATAAATAATTCTATTTCAACTGGTGACCCTGAGAATTTGCCTCTTCAGCTTATGTTGGAAATTCTCTTTTTCCTAGAACCTTCAGCCTTTTCCCTAGAACCTTCAGCCAGGGGATCCCTGGTCTTTCTGCCGCTTGTCTCGGGCCTACCTTTTTTGCTGGAAACGCTGCTAGTTAAAATGATTATGTTGGGACAAAAGGAATAATTCTTATGTCGGGAATGAAAATGGTGAAACTGGTTAGGCCACTTAAATTGCTGATTGTGCTGCTGATGCTACTTAGACTTCTGGTCATAATGTGCTTATGGAGATTTTCCGAGTTCTACTGCTTATTCAAATGACACTGATAATGTCGTTCCTTTAACTTCTAATTCAAATTAATATGGGAAGAATGTTGGTTCCGCTTATGCTTAGTTTATTGCCCCTGGGGATGCTATTCTTGATCATAATGAGGTTGGAAATCCCATTTATTATGATGGGAATGAAACTGGTATTGGTTATGCTTGGTAAGGCTCCACATTCAATTGATTTTGGTTCAATTGGTTGTGCTGTAAATCCCTTTGCTTCTTTAAATGATCCTAGTTAACCTGGTGCATCTGGTAATTATAATTATACAGGCATTAATGGGGCTAGGAATCATTCAAATTATCCTGGTTCTAGTGGTGATGCTCGAAATCGACGAAGCTGTAACCCGTGGTGGATATAGAACTGTTGGCACCCCAACAACTCCCCTTTCATTTTGCAAATAAAAGGGTTTCCATTAAATCTTTGTAAATATTTAGCGCTTGGTTTTCTTTAATTTATCTCGCTTCATGTAGTTAGTTGTTTTGATGATCTCCCTTTGGATCTGTCATTTTCCATGTTGCTTGATCTTTGGCTTGGTCTCCATTCTATGAGATTTGGGTGATTTGGGTGATTTCAATGATTTGACTATGTTTCTTATCGGTTCTTAGACCTCATATATGGTTAACCTGATAATTATTTTCAATTATTAAGTATGTGCTTGGATTTATTTCAATTTGATGAGCATTATGGTCAATTGTTTAAAAAAAAAAAAATTATTAAAATTTAATAGACACTTATTTCTTTTATGACTTTGAATATTATTTTTATATATTCTTTTGAGATCATCAAATAATTTGAAGAAAATTTAGTGTTGATAAAGTGATTATTAACATTATGTTAATAATTATGTTTACTTTATGTGAGAATGAGTTTCTATGTAAATTCTTTTCCATAAAGAATTCTTCAACTTTATCATTAATAATTTTTGAACTAATGTTAATATTATCCTTTCTTTAGTTATGTTGACTATATAAAAATATCAATACATATTTGACTTATCTCACCATTATATATAAAGGGATTATAAAAAAAAAAAAAACAAAATTTCAATTTCAATTTATTTAAATTTTGTTTATTTTTCATGCAAAAAGTAATAATAATATATCATATTTGATCAAGGGAGGTTTCAATGTACATCCCCATTATATCAATGATATTGGGTCAAATATTGATGGTAGGTTAAAGAATTTAACATATTACAAAAAGTCAAAATGATTATAGACTTTTTCGTTGGCATTTTTATTTACTACGGATGAATACAAATAGCTTTCACATAGTATTTGTTTAAGTTAAACATTCTTTTTATTTTTGGTTCATTTGCAGGATATTCATTGAACATTTCGTGAAGGGATATTTCAGAAGGATTGGTTGTTGCGTTAAGATTGCAGCCATTACAATGCCAACAATGTTCAATTTGAAACCCAGTTTGACGAGAAGAACATGCCACATTTTATTGAAGAATTTGTTTGAAAAGGATAGAATCAATGCATCAGATCATTGGATGAAGTTATTGCCAACATGCCACATATTGGCAGTTCTATAATTCTACACGGAAGAATCGGGCTTTTCAGTACGTCAAGAAACGAACATTACTATGCTCAGAGGATTGACATCTGCAAAAGTTACACATTAGCTTAGATTGGTGCGAGATCATGAGAGATTTCAAATTTAGAGCCTACGTTAAAGGGGACAATAGAGCACTAAATTTATGGGCTAAATTATCATGGAAATAGTTTACTTAATGAGAAATTACACTGCTTTCCAGTTATAAAGGGATATATATCAACAATACTGTTATTATTAACTATTTGCATGGATTTCAATCAAAGATATGCCATAAGGAAATAAATAAGATGAGTCGTGTTGTCGATCTCATACAAGATGAGGCACGTATTTTCTGGAGCAGTCCACGTTCAAACTAAGAATAATCCATGAAATATGTAAACTTGAAGGCTGTCCATCGGATAGCTAGGATAACATAGAATTAAGTAATTGATTCTACAACATTATGTCAGCAAGCTATCGTGCCACCAAAGCATGTGATTAAGAGTAAAATTATCCTCGCCAGCCAAAGGTTGTGCATCCAAAAGGAGTAAGAGAATAATTTGAGAACAATATCAGAATCGGTCAACGTATATATTCAAGGTTACAACGGATTACAGAGATCGAAGGAAATTATTTAAATAAGATACCGTTGGAAATTATATCTCCTTTGATAAGTTATGGTTTAAATAATCCTTGGATCGAGGTGGATTACGCATCTCACAGTCATGGGAAAAGTTCACTTTGAGATGGATTTATTTTTCTCACCTTTTTATCATCCATGCATTTTCATTTATCAAAACCATTGAGACAATAGCGAGATATTTTACTGCGTTTTTCTTATTTCTATCATTTTTGTATAGGTTTTAGTATGTGATTTTGGTAACTTGTTACTGTCGAATTTTGTATTGATGCAGACTTTTAAGGGAGGACAGTGCAACCATAAAGTTGGTATACAAAGTTAATTTGAACGTGAATCTTTTACTGTTCCAGAGGAAGAACAGTGCTATTACCAAGATTCCAGACTTAAATTGTCATTGAAACCAGATTATAAAGACTAGCTTCCGAGGACGGTGACCTGTGCAACCAGAAGATGCATAAATTGATGACTTGGTTGACGGGTCTAAAGGAAGACTCCAGACAATCTTTCCAATTAAGAAATTCAGCAGATCTAAGATAAAATCGCCTTAGATTGCTCAGTTACTTTCTAAGAATAGACATCATATTCCTTATATAAGCAACAACAAGTGAATCGCCAGAGGTGGTGGCGCTGGACAGAACTTGGAAGTTTTCTTTTCTATTTTGTAAACGTAGCTGCCAGAGGGGGGAAGGCTCTCGACAGGGCTGATGAAAAGTGATCTTTCTATGCTTTGTTTCTCTCTTTGTTCCATGTGTTTGTGAGAGTAGGGAGAGAGAGATTCTGCCAGAAGTGATTTCTAGACATATAAGGAGCTCTGTAATTTTCATTTAGAGGGTTTTATAACCAGGGATCGCTATCAGTATTGTTCCAAGACTGATAAAAACTGTTTTAGTAAGATTGCATTTTATTGTTCTTCCTCACTCAGTTGAATAAAATTCAAATATACTTTTTATTTTTCATTCTGGCACTTAAAACTTTTATGTTTATCTATCTAGAGTGTCTAATTTTATTGTATTTGATTGTCTGGAATAGTCTTAAGTCTGATGCACTGAGCAATTTGAAATAGATTAGTAGTTATTTTGTTAATTACTTGGTTTTTTGAAAGGTTGATGTGCTTAAATAATTACATTATATTTTAATATACTGTAATCAAATCATATTTCTCGTACGTCAGACTTACATAAATTAATCACGCTCCTATGCAGGATAGTTTAGAAAGTAGATTAGGTATAGTTAGTTTTCAAGTTATATTTTAAGTTTTATTTCATAGTGAAAAAGGTACAGATTAGTAGCTCCTTAATCTGTGTGTTTTAGCAACTATTAAATCTATGCATTTCCACCTATTGAAATTTGCATTTTAGTTAAATTTAATTATTATTTTTTAAATAATTTATTATTTATGACTCATTAAAATCTCATTGAGAGACTCTCCTTAAGAGAGAAAATTATAGTTAGATATAAATAGTAATTTTAATAGTTAAATAGATATTTTATTTTATATATTAGCATAATTTGTAGGTAAGTTGTTTGTTTTAATTTAGTTGTTCTTTTTTTTTAAAATTTAGTTTAGTCTTTAGTTTGTTAGTTAATTTAGGAAATGTTTTTCTAAATTTAAATGGTAGGACTCTCTTTAAAAAAGTAAAACTTAGATGGTAGCAGGACCATAACCTGTGAGATTTTGCCATTTCAAACACACCGAGAGCTGCTCTAAGCGACTTGTGTGGGCTTAATCTCCTTAAGTTGGCCTAGTGTGAAAATCCGACCAACAAATGGCGCTAGAAGGAGGGCTTAGGTAAAACAAATGATTTCATTTTTTTTAATTATTTAAATAATCATTTAGCCTCTAGCTCTTGTATTTCAGTTTTATAATTTTATTCTTTGAGTGGTCACAAGTTTGCTTAAGGGCTGGTTAGATGACAAGCTAACCATTTGAAGAGTGAATTAATATTGATTGTTTATCATTCATGGCTCATGCCCAAATTCCTATTTGGGAATCCGTCTTTAATTTCACATTGGTTAATATTCCCAATGAGACAATTAACCTCTTGTCAAAACTTGAATTTGATGGCGAAAGCGATATATCTGCAAGAGAACACCTTAGGAATTGTTTATGTAAGTGTAACAAACATATGATTGTTGATCTTAATGCTACTTGCAGGTTATTTTCCCTTACTCTCAAAGGACGAATCAAATGTTGGTTGGAAACTTTTCCACCTAATTTCTTTTTTACAAGGTTTCAATTTGCACATGAATTTTTAGACACATTCAAGGATTATAATTCTAATCAACTTTGTAGTGAATTGCAGGCTATTCGAAGGAAGAAAGGTGAGTCTTCAGAAGACTTTTCAGTAAGGCTTTCTCATATTCTTTGCAGATTTCATATTACTGATTTACCTTTTGAATCTGATCTTTTAAATATTGTTTTCAACTCTCAAGTTCCTCTTATTCAAAAAGATCAAGACGTTTGTCAAAAGGATGATAATTCACTAATCTTCCTAGACACTTCCTCCTCTATTATTCATTCAGATACTTCTATATGTTCTACCCAACCCGTAGGTGATAAAATTGAAGTAGAAGAGGTACCAACTTCTTCTAAGCATTATTCTCCTCTCGAAGGAGAAAGCCATAATTCTTTTATTCAAAATCTTGAACCTATAAACATTAATGAATCAAATGAGGAAGAACATATTCATGATAAATTTATTCGTACAGATAGGGAAGTTGATTGTCTTAATGAACAACAAGATTCAGATTCTATTATTACGAAAATAGATCAAGATGAATTAATTATAAATCAAACTATATGTTCATCATTTTCTGATTTTTGTACTAATTCTTCATTCGATTCAATTATCAATAAACATGAATATGTTAATTATAATTTTATATGTTTTGACAAAGAATACATGAATTTTAATCACTCGACTAAATGGTGTCTGAGAAAAGAGTTTAATCTTTTTCAAGAGAATGTTAATAAAAGTTTTGATTCACATGGAAGATTATCAATTGATCTTGATCTCAAATCAATTTCATATGAAATGCTGAAAGGTACATCACCAAATTTTATTCAAAATAATCAGGTAATAAGAGAGAAATATTTTGGAAATTTAAATATTAATGATATTTATTAGTTGAGAGATTATTTTAATTTCCTCACCTCTAATTATTACTATTTTATTTATCATGATTTATTTTTTGATTTTGATATTCATAAGATTCCATCTGAATTACCTAACTATGTGACTTCAAAATGACATTTTTATGAAATATCTAACATCGATGATTCACTTATTAAGCATGAGTTTGAGGGATTGGAACATAATTCATTATTAAATCATCATTCGATACAATGTTTTAAAGAGAAAGAAGGTTTATTGCAAGATGGTTACAGTCAACTGATATTTGATGAGAATAATTTTTTTTTGTTGTTGTTGAAACTAAAAATGTTTGTTCTCGTCAGAATTACTTATATGAGAGATATAATTTGATTGGTGGTAATAAAATATTTGCTGAAGATTTTCCTATAACTTGTGATCACCAAAGACTTACATCTCTTTTAATTGATTCATCTTTAGTTCCAAATCCTATTAACAAGATTATTTCTTTCGATATTAGGTCATCACTGATTCACTCACCTATTACATCATTTCATGATCCTACTTTGTATCTGAAACCAATTCTTCCAATTGTTAATGTGACTAATGCTAGTTATTTGATTCTTCAAATTGATTCACCTAAGATATATTTACTACCTATGGATTTCATGTTGGTATATCATACAGTGCATTCTAAGTTTTATGACAGGATTGCCGAGTGGCTCGAAAATTCTTATCTCGAAAGGTTTCCAAAAACTGGTAAATTTGTCTTATCATTATATGTTTCAAATGGTAAGGATGATAAACTTCTTTTTAGTTTTCTCTTATTGACATATCATTTCTGGTTACTATTAGGTAAACATGTCATTTTTACTGGATTAGAGATGCTTCAATGGATTCATTGGCTATTTCATTTTACTTGATTTTCATTACAATTATATTCTTTTGTACATAGTTAGGCTTAGGTTTAGATTAATTTTTCTTCATTTTTATCCTTTCTTGTTTGAATAAATGTAGTTATGAGGACGATGCTAATTTCAAGAGGTGACACTTATTGATACATTCAGGGATGTTTTATTTACCTTTGACTCTCCTGCTTATAATTATATTTATTTAAATTTTCCTGTTAAGTCATATATCTTTTACTTTTTCAACTTAATTGGGAAAATGTTTTATACATTCTTATGATTATAAGAAAGAACTTTTAAGAAAACGAAGAATGTTGTGCAAATCAATACCAAAATCTTTTCAGTTGTAACTGCATATGTAATTAAGAATTAGTTTAAATTTGTTTTATTTTGCTTATCAATAAGAGCGGCCTAACTTATTAAAACATCTTGATTATTTTTAACAGATCCTTATGCCGCAAATTATAGAGACATATTTTTCATCTTGTAGAAATTAATTCTCTTTTGTCATTTGTGATATAACTATTTCATGTTTCTCCACTTAATATGTTAATCTATTCACGGCTGAGTTTTTATTTTTGTGTTTGCATATATCCATTTTAGATTTCTTGCTTTAATTAGTTTTATTTTGTAAGTTAATAGAATTTGCTTTTGTGTGGTTTGCTTGTTTTCCAAAAAGGGGGTAAACTAATTTTAGCATATGGTGATCAAAACCACGTATTTCTGTCAAGTATTTGATCGAAATCATTTTTTGTTAAAGGGACATCATTATAAAGACACTATTCTTTTGTCAAGATTCTAACCGTAGCGAGATTAGTCTTGGCTTTGAAAAAATTATTATGGATCATATTTATGGATTAATTGAGTTACTCAGCTATTATCTAGGATCTTTATCTTTCAAAATGATGCTAGAATGTAGATGAGTTTCTTTTCAAAGGAATCATTTTCCCTAAATTGAAGTAAGTCAAGAATAGTAAGTTATCTTTTAGAATTTTCACGCCATCCTTTGCTCTTTAGTGGGCCATTTGGATCTGCTTCCCCATCCACTAAGTAATATCTCTTGAGATTAACAATAATCTTAATATTATTCATTGTACATAACATTAATAAAATATAAGGGATTAACTGAAGAACGAGAGGTCTCATCACGAGCCGACCCATCATGATCATAAGCTTTGTTGAAGTGACATTACCGCATCTAGTTTCCAAGCCAGGGTGATGGCTCTTAATCATTGATTAGGAGAAAGGAGGTCTCATCATGAGTCGACCTTTTCATTTTTCGGCAGCTCTTGTGATTGATGCTGCGAACATATGGTCACCAATCCAAGGTAGTAGTCTTCAGTTAATGTCTTTATTTATTATGTCCCCCCCCCCCCCCCCCCAAAAAAAAACAAAAAACAAAAATTATCTATATCCAGTGGAGGGATAAAAGCATCTAAGTGAGGTTAACAGGTTTATCATGTGGTATTGAGGTCGTACCTATATACTATGTGTTCTTTGACTTGCTTTTGATAAGAGAAACTGATTCCTTGGACAATTTGCTTTCTGCATTTGTAGAATATTCATTTATCTTTATAAGGTTTTGGATAATGGTCGGGATAGTTTGATTGATTTTGAAAGTTTTGGTTCAATATTTACATATATAGGCCAGTGGATTGATTAAGTTATGTGCTTGGAAAATTGACATTTGAAGAGGCCTTTATCATTATTTCTCTTATATTATTTAAGATTCAGAATTATTTTGCAGGGATAACTGGTTCGCCCAGCATGTCGCCATTTGTTGGCACCCCAACAACTCCCCTTTCATTTTGCAAATAAAAGGGTCTCCATTAAATATTTGTAAATATTTAGTGCTTGGTTTTCTTTAATTTATCTCGCTTCATGTAGTTAGTTGATTTGATGATCTCCCTTTGGATCTGTCATTTTCCATGTTGCTTAATCTTTGGCTCGGTCTCCATTTTATGAGATTTGGGTGATTTGGGTGATTTCAATGATTTGACTATGTTTCTTATCGGTTCTTAGACCTCATATATGGTTAACCTGATAATGATTTTCAATTATTAAGTATTTGCTTGGATTTTATTCAATTTGATGAGCATTATGGTCAATTGTTTAAAAAAAAATTATTAAACTTTAATTGACACTTATTTCTTTTATGACTTTGAATATTATTTTTAAATATTCTTTTGAGCTCATCAAATAATTTGAAGAAAATTTAGTGTTGATAAAGTGATTATTAACGTTATGTTAATAATTATGTTTACTTTATGTGAGAATGAGTTTCTGTGTAAATTCTTTTCCATAAAGAATTCTCCAACTTTATCATTAATAATTTTTGAAATAATGTTAATATTATCCTTTCATTAGTTATGTTGACTATATAAAAATATTAATACATATTTGACTTATCTCACCATTATATATAAAGGGATTATAAAAAATAAAATAAAAATAAAATAACAAAATTTCAATTTCAATTTATTTAAATTTTGTTTATTTTTCTTGAAAAAAGTAATAATAATATATCATATTTTATCAAGGGAGGTTTCAATGTACATCCCCATTATATCAATGATATTGGGTCAAATATTGATGGTAGGTTAAAGAATTTAACATATTACAAAAATTCAAAATGATTATAGACTTTTCGTTGGCATTTTTATTTACTACGGATGAATACAAATAGCTTTCACATAGTATTTGTTTAAGTTAACCATTCTTTTTATTTTTGGTTCATCTGCAGGATATTCGTTGAACATTTCATGAAGGGATATTTCAGAAGGATTGGTTGTTGCGTTAAGATTGCAGCCATTACAATGCCGACACTATTCAATTTGAAACCCAGTTTGACGAGAAGAACATGCCACATTTTATTGAAGAATTTGTTTGAAAAGGATAGAATCAATGCATCAGATCATTGGATGAAGTTATTGCCAACCTGCCACATATTGGCAGTTTTATAATTTTGCACGGAAGAATTGGGGTTTTCAGTACGTTAAGAAACGAACATTACTATGCTCAGAGGATTGACAACTGCAAAAGTTACACATTAGCTTAGATTGGTGTGAGATCATGAGAGATTTCAAATTTAGAGCCTACGTTAAAGGGGACAATAGAGCACTAAATTTATGGGCTAAATTATCATGGAAATAGTTTACTTAATGAGACGATTACACTATTTTCCAGTTATAAAGGGATATATATCAACAATACTGTTATTATTAACTATTTGCATGGATTTCAATCAAAGATATGCCATAAGGAAATAAATAAGATGAGTCGTGTTGTCGATCTCATACAAGATGAGGCACATATTTTCTGGAGCAGTCCATGTTCACACTAAGAATAATCCATGAAATATGTAAACTTGAAGGTTATCCACCGGATAGCCAGGATACCATAAGAATTAAGTAATTGATTATACAAGATTATGTCAGCAAGCTATTGTGTCACCAAAGCATGTGATTAAGAGTAAAATTATCCTTGCTAGCCAAAGGTTGTGCATCCAAAAGGAGTAAGGGAATAATTTGAGAACAATATCAGAATCGGTCAACGTATATATTCAAGGTTACAACGGATTACAGTGATCGAAGGAAATTATTTAAATAAGATACCGCTAGAAATTATATCTCCTTTGATAAGTTATGGTTTAAATAATCCTTGGATCGCGGTGGAATACACATCTCATGGTCATGGGAAAAGTTCACTCTGAGATGGATTTATTTTTCTCACCTTTTTATCATTCATGCATTTTCATTTATCAAAACCAATGAAACAATAGCGAGATATTTTACTGCATTTTTCTTATTTCTATTATTTTTGTATAGGTTTCAGTATGTGATTTTGGTAACTTGTTACTGTCGAATTTCATATTGATGCAGACTTTTAAGGGAGGACAGTGCAACAATAAAGTTGGTATACAAATTTAATTTGAACATGAATCTTTTACCGTTCCAGAGGAAGAACAGTGCTATTACCAAGATTCCAGACTTAAATTGTCATTGAAACCAGATTATAAAGACTAGCTTCCGAGGACGGTGACCTGTGCAACCAGAAGATGCATAAATCGATGACTTGGTTGATGGGTCTAAAGGAAGACTCCAGACAATCTTTCCAATCAAGAAGTTCACCAGATCTAAGACAAAATTGCCTTGGATTGCTCAGTTACTTTCTAAGAATAGACATCATATTCCTTATATAAGCAACAACAAGTGAATCGCTAGAGGTGGTGGCGCTGGACAGAACTTGGAAGTTTTATTTTCTATTTTGTTAACGTAGCTACCAGAGGGGGGAAGGATCTCGACAGGGCTGATGAAAAGTGATCTTTCTGTTCTTTGTTTTTCTCTTTGTTCCATGTGTTTGTAAGAGTAGGGAGAGAGAGATTCTGCCAGAAGTGATTTCTGGACATATAAGGAGATCTGTAATTTTCATTCAGAGGGTTTTATAACCAGGGATCGCTATCAGTATTGTTCCAAGACTTAATCAAACTGTTTCAGTAAGATTGTGTTTTATTGTTCTTCCTCACTCAGTTGAATAAAATTCAAATATAGTTTTTAGTTTTCATTCTGGCACTTAAAATTTTTATGTTTATATGTCTAGAGTGTCTAATTTTATTGTATTTGATTGTCTGGAATAGTCTTAAGTCTGATGCAATGAGCAATTTGAAATAGATCAATAGTTACTTTGTTAATTACTTGGTTTTTTGAAAGGTTGATGTGCTTAAATAATTACATTATATTTTAATACAATGTAATCAAATCATATTTCTCATTCGTCAGACTTACATAAATTAATCACGCTCCTATGCAGGATAGTTTAGAAAGTAGATTAGGTATAGTTAGTTTTCAAGTTATATTTTAAGTTTTATTTCATAGTGAAAAAGGTATAGATTAGTAGCTTCTTAATCTGTGTGTTTTAGCAGCTATTAAATCTATGCATTTCCACCTATTGAAATTTGCATTTTAATTAAATTTAATTATTATTTTTTAAATAATTTATTATTTATGAATCATTAAAATCTCATTGAGAGACTCTCCTTAAGAGAGCAAATTATAGTTAGATATAAATAGTAATTTTAATAGTTAGATAGATATTTTATTTTATATATTAGCATAATTTGTAGGTAAGTAGTTTGTTTTAATTTAGTTGTTTTTTTTTTAAAATTTAGTTTAGTCTTTAGTTTGTTAGTTAATTTAGCAAATGTTTTTCTAAGTTTAAATGGTAGGACTCTCTTTAAGAGAGTAAAACTTAGATGGTAGCAGGACCATAACCTGTGAGATTTTGCCATTTCAAACACACCGAGAGCTGCTCTAAGCGACTTGTATGGGCTTAATCTCCTTAAGTTGGCCTAGTGTGAAAATTCAGCCAACAAATGGCGCTAGAAGGAGGGCCGAGGTAAAACAAATGATTTCATTTTTTTTAATTATTTAAATAATAATTTAGCCTCTAGCTCTTGTATTTCAGTTTTATAATTTTATTCTTTTAGTGGTCACATGTGTGCTTAAGGGCTGGTTAGATGACAAGCTAACCATTTGAAGAGTGAATTAATATTGATTGTTTATCATTCATGGCTCATGCCGAAATTCCTATTTTGGAATCTGTTTTTAATTTCACATTGGTTAATATTCCCAATGAGACAATTAACCTCTTGTCGAAACTTGAATTTGATGGCGAAGGCGATATATCTGCAAGAGAACGCCTTAGGAAGTTTTTATGTAAGTGTAACAAACATAAGATTGTTGATATTAATGCTACTTGCAGGTTATTTTCTCTTACTCTCAAAGGACGAATCAAATGTTGGTTGGAAACTTTTCCACCTAATTTCTTTTTTACATGGTTTCAATTTGCACATGAATTTTTAGACACATTCAAGGATTATAATTCTAATCAACTTTGCAATGAATTGCAGGCTATTCGGAGGAAGAAAGGTGAGTCTTCAGAAGACTTTTCAGTAAGGCTTTCTCATATTCTTTGCAGATTTCATATTACTGATTTACCTTCTGAATCTGATCTTTTAAATATTGTTTTCAAATCTCAAGTTCCTCTTATTCAAAAAAATCAAGACGTTTGTCAAAAGGATGATAATTCACTAATCTTCCTAGACACTTCCTCCACTATTATTCATTCAAATACTTTTATATGTTTTACCCAACCTCTAGGTGAGAAAATTGAAGTAGAAGAGGTACCAACTTCTTCTAAGCATTATTCTCCTCTCGAAGGAGAAAGCCATAGTTCTTTTATTCAAAATCTTGAACCTATAAACATTAATGAATCAAATGAGGAAGAACATATTCATGATAAATTTATTCGTACAGATAGGGAAGTTGATTGTCTTAATGAACAACAAGATTCAGATTCTTATATTACGAAAATAGATCAAGATGAATTAATTATAAATCAAACTATATGTTCATCATTTTCTGATTTTTGTACTAATTCTTCATTCGATTCAATTATCAATAAACATGAATATGTTAATTATAATTTTATATGTTTTAACAAAGAAGACATGAATTTTAATCACTTGACTAAATGTTGTCCGAGAAAAGAGTTTAATCTTTTTCAAGAGAATTTTAATAAAAGTTTTGATTCACATGGAAGATTATCAATTGATCTTGATCTCAAATCAATTTCATATGAAATGCTGAAAGGTACATCACCAAATTTTATTCAAAATAATCAGGTAATAAGAGAGAAATATTTTGAAAATTTAAATATTAATGATCTTTATAAGTTGAGAGATTATTTTAATTTCCTCACCTCTAATTATTACTATTTTATTTATCGTGATTTATTTTTTGATTTTGATATGCATAAGATTCCATCTGAATTACCTAACTATGTGACTTCAAAATCACATTTTTATGAAATATCTAACATTGATGATTCACTTATTAAGCATGAGTTTGAGGGATTGGAACATATTTCATTATTAAATCATCATTCGATACATTGTTTTAAAGAGAAAGAAGGTTTATTGCAATATGGTTATAGTCAACTGATATTTGATCAGAATAATTTTTTTTTTTTTTGTTGAAACTAAAAATGTTTGTTCTCGTCAGAATTACTTATATGAGAGATATAATTTGATTGGTGGTAATAAAATATTTGCTGAAGATTTTCCTATAACTTGTGATCACCAAAGACTTACATCTCTTTTAATTGATTCATCTTTAGTTGCAAATCCTATTAACAAAATAATTTCTTTAGATATTAGGTCATCACTGATTCACTCACCTATTACATCATTTCATGATCCTACATTGTATCTGAAACCAATTCTTCCAATTGTTAATGTGACTAATGCTAGTTATTTGATTCTTCAAATTGATTCACCTAAGATATATTTGCTACCTATGGATTTCATGTTGGTATATCATACTTTGCATTCTAAGTTTTATGACAGGATTGCGGAGTGGCTCAAAAATTCTTATCTCGAAAGGTTTCCAAAAACTGGTAAATTTGTCTTATCATTATATGTTTCAAATGGTAAGGATGATAAACTTCTTCTTAGTTTTCTCTTATTGACATATCATTTCTGGTTACTATTAGGAAAACATGTCCTTTTTACCGGATTAGAGATGCTTCGATGGCTTCATTGGCTATTTCATTTTACTTGATTTTCATTACAATTATATTCTTTTGTACATAGTTAGGCTTAGGTTTAGATAAATTTTTCTTTATTTTTATCCTTTCTTGTTTGAATATATGTAGTTATGAGGACGATGCTAATTTCAAGAGGTGACACTTATTGATACATTCAGGGATGTTTTATTTACCTTTGACTCTCCTGCTTATAATTATATTTATTTAAATTTTCCTGTTAAGTCATATATCTTTTACTTTTTCAACTTAATTGGGAAAATGTTTTATACATTCTTATGATTATAAGAAAGAACTTTTAAGAAAACGAAGAATGTTGTGCAAATCAATACCAAAATATTTTCAGTTGTAACTGCATATGTAATTAAGACTTAGTTTAAATTTGTTTTATTTTGCTTATCAATAAGAGCGGCCTAACTTATTAAAATATCTTGATTATTTTTAACAGATCCTTATGTCACAAATTATAGAGACATATTTTTCATCTTGTAGAAATTAATTCTCTTTTGTCATTTGTGATATAACTATTTCATGTTTCTCCACTTAATATGTTAATCTATTCACGGCTGAGTTTTTATTTTTGTGTTTGCATATATCCATTTTATATTTATTTCTTTAATTAGTTTTATTTTTTAAGTTAATATAATTTTCTTTTGTGTGGTTTGCTTGTTTTCCAAAAAAGGGGTAAACTAATTTTAGCATATGGTGATCAAAACCACGTATTTCTGTCAAGTATTTGATCGAAATCATTTTTTGTTAAAGGGACATCATTATAAAGACACTATTCTTTTGTCAAGATTCTAACCGTAGCGAGATTAGTCTTGGCTTTGAAAAAGTTATTATGGATCATATTGATGGATTAATTGAGTTACTCATCTATTATCTAGGATCTTTATCTTTCAAAATGATGCTAGAATGTAGATGAGTTTCTTTTCAAAGGAATCATTTTCCCTAAATTGAAGTAAGTCAAGAATAGTAAGTTATCTTTTAGACTTTTCACACCATCCTTTGCTCTTTAGTGGGCCATTTGGATCTGCTTCCCCATCCACTAAGTAATATCTCTTGAGATTAACAATAATCTTAATATTATTCATTGTACATAACATTAATAAAATATAAGGGATTAACTGAAGAACGGGAGGTCTCATCACGAGCCGACCCATCATGATCATAAGCTTTGTTGAAGTGACATTACCGCATCTAGTTACCAAGCCAGGGTGATGGCTCTTAATCATTGATAAGGAGAAAGGAGGTCTCATCACGAGTCGACCTTTTCATTTTTCAGCAGTTCTTGTGATTGATGCTGCCAACATATGGGCACCAAGCCAAGGTAGTAGTCTTTAGTTAATGTCTTTATTTATTATGTCCCCCCCCCCCCCCAAAAAAAAAACAAAAACGAAAAAAAAACAAAAACAAAAACAAAAAAGAAAAATTATCTATATCCAGTGGATGGATAAAAGCATCTAAGTGAGGTTAACAGGTTTATCGTGTGGTATTGAGGTCGTACCTATATACTACATGTTCTTTGACTTGCTTTTGATAAGAGAAACTGATTCCTTGGAAAATTTTCTTTCTGCATTTGTAGAATATTCATTTATCTTTATAAGGTTTTGGATAATGGTCGGGATAGTTTGATTGATTTTGAAAGTTTTGGTTCAATATTTACATATATAAGCCAATGGAATGATTAAGTTATGTGCTTGGAAAATTGACATTTGAAGAGGCCTTTATCATTATTTCTCTTATATTATTTAAGATTCAGAATTATTTTGCAGAGATAACTGGTTCGCCCAGCATGTCGCCATTTGTTGGCACCCCAACAACTCCCCTTTCATTTTGCAAATAAAAGGGTCTCCATTAAATCTTTGTAAATATTTAGCGCTTTGTTTTCTTTAATTTATCTCGCTTCATGTAGTTAGTTGTTTTGATGATCTCCCTTTGGATCCGTCATTTTCCATGTTGCTTAATCTTTGGCTCGGTCTCCATTTTATGAGATTTGGGTGATTTGGGTGATTTCAATGATTTGACTATGTTTCTTATTGGTTCTTAGACCTCATATATGGTTAACCTGATAATGGTTTTCAATTATTAAGTATGTGCTTGGAATTATTTCAATTTGATGAGCATTATGGTCAATTGTTTTAAAAAAAAATTATTAAAATTTAATTGACAATTATTTCTTTTATGACTTTGAATATCATTTTTATATATTCTTTTGAGGTCATCAAATAATTTGAAGAAAATTTAGTGTTGATAAAGTGATTATTAACGTTATGTTAATAATTATGTTTACTTTATGTGAGAATGAGTTTCTATGTAAATTCTTTTCCATAAAGAATTCTCCAACTTTATCATTAATAATTTTTGAAATAATGTTAATATTATCCTTTCATTAGTTATGTTGACTATATAAAATATCAATACATATTTGACTTATCTCACCATTATATATAAAGGGATTATAAAAAATAAAATAAAAATAAAATAACAAAATTTCAATTTCAATTTATTTAAATTTTGTTTATTTTTCATGAAAAAAGTAATAATAATATATCATATTTCATCAAGGAAGGTTTCAATGTACATCCCCATTATATCAATGATATTGGGTCAAATATTGATGGTAGGTTAAAGAATTTAACATATTACAAAAATTCAAAATGATTATAGACTTTTCGTTGGCATTTTTATTTACTACGGATGAATACAAATAGCTTTCACATAGTATTTGTTTAAGTTAACCATTCTTTTTATTTTTGGTTCATCTGCAGGATATTCGTTGAACATTTCGTGAAGGGATATTTCTGAAGGATTGGTTGTTGCGTTAAGATTGCATCCATTACAATGCCAACAGTGTTCAATTTGAAACCCAGTTTGACGAGAAGAACATGCCACATTTTATTGAAGAATTTGTTTGAAAAGGATAGAATCAATGCATCAGATCATTGGATGAAGTTATTGCCAACCTGCCACATATTGGCAGTTCTATAATTCTACACGGAAGAATTGGGCTTTTCAGTACGTCAAGAAACGAAAATTACTATGCTCAGAGGATTGACATCTGTAAAAGTTACACATTAGCTTAGATTGGTGCGAGATCATGAGAGATTTCAAATTTAGAGCCTACGTTAAAGGGGACAATAGAGCACTAAATTTATGGGCTAAATTATCATGGAAATAGTTTACTTAATGAGACGATTACACTGCTTTCCAGTTATAAAGGGATATATATCAACAATACTGTTATTATTAACTATTTACATGGATTTCAATCAAAGATATGCCATAAGGAAATAAATAAGATGAGTCGTGTTGTCGATTTCATACAAGATGAGGCACATATTTTCTAGAGCAGTCCACGTTCACACTAAGAATAATCCATGAAATATGTAAACTTGAAGGTTGTCCACCGGATAGCCAGGATACCATAAGAATTAAGTAATTGATTATACAAGATTATGTCAGCAAGCTATTGTGTCACCAAAGCATGTGATTAAGAGTAAAATTATCCTCGCTAGCCAAAGGTTGTGCATCCAAAAGGAGTAAGGGAATAATTTGAGAAAAATATCAGAATTGGTCAACGTATATATTCAAGGTTACAACGGATTACAGAGATCGAAGGAAATTATTTAAATAAGATACCGCTGGAAATTATATCTCCTTTTATAAGTTATGGTTTAAATAATCCTTGGATCGAGGTGGAATACGCATCTCACGGTCATGGGAAAAGTTCACTCTAAGATGGATTTATTTTTCTCAACTTTTGTATCATCCATGCATTTCCATTTATCAAAACAATTGAAAAAATAGCGAGATATTTTACTGCTTTTTTCTTATTTCTATTATTTTTGTATAGGTTTCAGTATGTTATTTTGGTAACTTGTTACTGTCGAATTTCGTATTGATGCAGAATTTTAAGGGAGGACAGTGCAACCATAAAGTTGGTATACAAAGTTAATTTGAACGTGAATCTTTTACTGTTCCAGAGGAAGACCAGTGTTATTACCAAGATTCCAGACTTAAATTGTCATTGAAACCAGATTATAAAGACTAGCTTACGAGGACGGTGACCTGTGAAACCAGAAGATGCATAAATCGATGACTTAGTTGATGGGTCTAAAGGAAGACTCCAGACAATCTTTCCAATCAAGAAATTCAGCAGATCTAAGATAAAATCGCCTCGAATTGCTCAGTTACTTTCTAAGAATAGACATCATATTCCTTATATAAGCAACAACAAGTGAATCGCCAGAGGTGGTGGCACTGGACAGAACTTGGAAGTTTTCTTTTCTGTTTTGTAAACATAGTTGCCAGAGGGGGGAAGGTTCTCGACAGGGTTGATGAAAAATGATAATTCTGTGCTTTGTTTTTCTCTTTGTTCCATGTGTTTGTGAGAGTAGGGAGAGAGAGATTATGACAGAAGTGATTTCTGGACATATAAGGAGATCTGTAATTTTCATTCAGAGGGTTTTATAACCAGGGATCACTATCAGTATTGTTCCAAGACTTATTCAAACTGTTTCAGTAAGATTGCATTTTATTGTTCTTCCTCACTCAGTTGAATAAAATTCAAATATAGTTTCTATTTTTCATTCTGGCACTTAAAACGTTTATGTTTATCTTTCTAGAGTGTCTAATTTTATTGTATTTGATTGTCTGGAAGAGTCTTAAGTCTGATGCAATGAGCAATTTGAAATAGATCAGTAGTTACTTTGTTAATTACTTGGTTTTTTGAAAGGTTGATGTGCTTAAATAATTACATTATATTTTAATATACTGTAATCAAATCATATTTCTCGTACGTCAGACTTACATAAATTAATCACGCTCCTATGCAGGATAGTTTAGAAAGTAGATTAGGTATAGTTAGTTTTCAAGTTATATTTTAAGTTTTATTTCATAGTGAAAAATGTATAGATTAGTAGCTCCTTAATCTGTGTGTTTTAGCAGCTATTAAATCTATGCATTTCCACCTATTGAAATTTGCATTTTAGTTAAATTTAATTATTATTTTTTAAATAATTTATTATTTATGAATCATTAAAATCTCATTGAGAGACTCTCCTTAAGAGAGCAAATTATAGTTAGATATAAATAGTAATTTTAATAGTTAGATAGATATTTTATTTTATATATTAGCATAATTTATAGGTAAGTAGTTTGTTTTAATTTAGTTGTTTAAAAAAAAAAAATTAGTTTAGTCTTTAGTTTGTTAGTTAATTTAGGAAATATTTTTCTAAGTTTAAATGTTAGGACTCTCTTTAAGAGAGTAAAACTTAGATGGTAGCAGGACCATAACCTGCGAGATTTTGCAATTTCAAACACACCGAGAGTTGCTCTAAGCGACTTGTGTGGGCTTAATCTCCTTAAGTTGGCCTAGTGTGAAAATCCGGCCAACAAATGGCGCTAGAAGGAGGGCCGAGGTAAAACAAATGATTTCATTTTTTAAAATTATTTAAATAATCATTTATCCTCTAGCTCTTGTATTTCAGTTTTATAATTTTATTCTTTTAGTGGTCACATGTGTGCTTAAGGGCTGGTTAGATGACAAGCTAACCATTTGAAGAGTGAATTAATATTGATTGTTTATCATTCATGGCTCATGCCCAAATTCCTATTTGGGAATCCATTTTTAATTTCACATTGGTTAATATTCCCAATGAGACAATTAACCTCTTGTCGAAACTTGAATTTGATGGCGAAGGCGATATATATGCAAGAGAACACCTTAGGAAGTTTTTTATGTAAGTGTAACAAACATAAGATTGTTGATCTTAATGCTACTTGTAGGTTATTTTCCATTAATCTCAAAGGACGAATCAAATGTTGGTTGGAAACTTTTCCACCTAATTTCTTTTTTACATGGTTTCAATTTGCACATGAATTTTTAGACACATTCAAGGATTATAATTCTAATCAACTTTGCAGTGAATTGCAGGCTATTCGGAGGAAGAAAGGTGAGTCTTTAGAAGACTTTTCAGTAAGGCTTTCTCATATTCTTTGCATATTTCATATTATTGATTTACCTTCTGAATCTGATCTTTTAAATATTGTTTTCAACTCTCAAGTTCCTCTTATTCAAAAAAATCAAGACGTTTGTCAAAAGGATGATAATTCACTAATCTTCCTAGACACTTCCTCCTCTATTATTCATTCAGATACTTTTATATGTTCTACCCAACCCCTAGGTGAGAAAATCGAAGTAGAAGAGGTACCAACTTCTTCTAATCATTATTCTCCTCTCGAAGGAGAAAGCCATAATTCTTTTATTCAAAATCTTGAACCTATAAACATTAATGAATCAAATGAGGAAGAACATATTCATGATAAATTTATTCGTACAGATAGGGAAGTTGATTGTCTTAATGAACAACAAGATTCAGATTCTATTATTACGAAAATAGATCAAGATGAATTAATTATAAACCAAACTATATGTTCATCATTTTCTGATTTTTGTACTAATTCTTCATTCGATTCAATTATCAATAAACATGAATATGTTAATTATAATTTTATATGTATTGACAAAGAAGACATGGATTTTAATCACTCGACTAAATGTTGTCTGAGAAAAGAGTTTAATCTTTTTCAAGAGAATGTTAATAAAAGTTTTGATTCACATGAAAGATTATCAATTGATCTTGATCTCAAATCAATTTCATATGAAATGCTGAAAGGTACATCACCAAATTTTATTCAAAATAATCAGGTAATAAGAGAGAAATATTTTGGAAATTTAAATATTAATGATCTTTCTAAGTTGAGAGATTATTTTCATTTCCTCACCTCTAATTATTACTATTTTATTTATCGTGATTTATTTTCTGATTTTGATATGCATAAGATTCCATCTGAATTACCTAAATATGTGACTTCAAAATCACATTTTTATGAATTATCTAACATTGATGATTCACTTATTAAGCATGAGTTTGAGGGATTGGAACATATTTCATTATTAAATTATCATTCGATACAATGTTTTAAAGAGAAAGAAGGTTTATTGCAAGATGGTTACAGTCAACTGATATTTGATGAGAATAAAACACAAATTTTTGTTGAAACTAAAAATGTTTGTTCTCGTCAGAATTACTTATATGAGAGATATAATTTGATTGGTGGTAATAAAATATTTGTTGAAGATTTTCCTATAACTTGTGATCACCAAAGACTTACATCTCTTTTAATTGATTCATCTTTAGTTGCAGATCCTATTGACAAGATTATTTCTTTAGATATTAGGTCATCATTGATTCACTCACCTATTACATCATTTCATGATCCTACATTGTATCTGAAACCAATTCTTCCAATTGTTAATGTGACTAATGCTAGTTATTTGATTCTTCAAATTGATTCACCTAAGATATATTTGCTACCTATGGATTTCATGTTGGTATATCATACTTTGCATTCTAAGTTTTATGACAGGATTGCGGAGTGGCTCGAAAATTCTTATCTCGAAAGGTTTCCAAAAACTGGTAAATTTGTCTTATCATTATATGTTTCAAATGGTAAGGATGATAAACTTCTTTTTAGTTTTCTCTTATTGACATATCATTTCTGGTTACTATTAGGAAAACATGTCATTTTTACCGGATTAGAGATGCTTCGATGGCTTCATTGGCTATTTCATTTTACTTGATTTTCATTACAATTATATTCTTTTGTACATAGTTAGGCTTAGGTTTAGATTAATTTTTCTTCATTTTTATCCTTTCTTGTTTGAATAAATGCCGTTATGTGGATGATGCTAATTTCAAGAGGTGACACTTATTGATACATTCAGGGATGTTTTATTTACCTTTGACTCTCCTGCTTATAATTATATTTATTTAAATTTTCTTGTTAAGTCATATATCTTTTACTTTTTCAACTTAATTGGGAAAATGTTTTATACATTCTTATGATTATAAGAAAGAACTTTTAAGAAAACGAAGAATGTTGTGCAAATCAATACCAAAATCTTTTCAGTTGTAACTGCATATGTAATTAAGACTTAGTTTAAATTTGTTTTCTTTTGCTTATCAATAAGAGCGGCCTAACTTATTAAAACATCTTGATTATTTTTAACAGATCCTTATGTCGCAAATTATAGAGAGACGTATTTTTCATCTTGTAGAAATTAATTCTCTTTTGTCATTTGTGATATAACTATTTCATGTTTCTCCACTTAATATGTTAATCTATTCACGGCTGAGTTTTTATTTTTGTGTTTGCATATATCCATTTTAGATTTCTTGCTTTAATTAGTTTTATTTTGTAAGTTAATATAATTTTCTTTTGTGTGGTTTGCTTGTTTTCCAAAAAGGGGGTAAACTAATTTTAGCATATGGTGATCAAAACCACGTATTTCTGTCAAGTATTTGATCGAAATCATTTTTTGTTAAAGGGACATCATTATAAAGACACTATTCTTTTGTCAAGATTCTAACCGTAGCGAGATTAGTCTTGGCTTTGAAAAAATTATTATGGATCATATTGATGGATTAATTGAGTTACTCAGTTATTATCTAGGATCTTTATCTTTCAAAATGATGCTAGAATGTAGATGAGTTTCTTTTCAAAGGAATCATTTTCCCTAAATTGAAGTAAGTCAAGAATAGTAAGTTATCTTTTAGACTTTTCACGCCATCC
>LPNX010372620.1:126625-141031 GCA_001517045.1 Pseudotsuga menziesii | reverse complement strand
AAATAGCTTTCACATAGTATTTGTTTAAGTTAACCATTCTTTTTATTTTTGGTTCATCTGCAGGATATTCGTTGAACATTTCGTGAAGGGATATTTCAGAAGGATTGGTTGTTGCATTAAGATTGCAGCCATTACAATGCCAACACTATTCAATTTGAAACCCAGTTTGACGAGAAGAACATGCCACATTTTATTGAAGAATTTGTTTGAAAAGGATAGAATCAATGCATCAGATCATTGGATGAAGTTATTGCCAACCTGCCACATATTGGTAGTTCTATAATTCTGCATGGAAGAATTAGGCTTTTCAGTACGTCAAAAAATGAACATTACTATGCTCAGAGGATTGTCAATTGCAAAATTTACACATTAGCTTAGATTGGTGCGAGATCATGAGAGATTTCAAATTTAGAGCCTACGTTAAAGGGGACAATAGAGCACTAAATTTATGGGCTAAATTTTCATGGAAATAGTTTACTTAATGAGACGATTACACTGTTTTCCAGTTATAAAAGGATATATATCAACAATACTGTTATTATTAACTATTTGCATGGATTTCAATCAAAGATATGCCATAAGGAAATAAATAAGATGAGTCGTGTTGTCGATCTCATACAAGATGAGGCACATATTTTCTGGAGCAGTCCACGTTCACACTAAGAATAATCCATGAAATATTTAAACTTGAAGGTTGTCCACCGGATAGCCAGGATACCATAGAATTAAGTAATTGATTGTACAACATTATGTCAGCAAGCTATCGTGTCACCAAAGCATGTGATTAAGAGTAAAATTATCCTCGTCAGCCAAAGGTTGTGCATCCAAAAGGAGTAAGGGAATAATTTGAGAACAATATCAGAATCGGTCAGCGTATATATTCAAGGTTACAACGGATTATAGAGATCGAAGGAAATTATTTAAATAAGATACCGCTGGAAATTATATCTCCTTTGATAAGTTATGGTTTAAATAATCCTTGGATCGAGGTGGAATACGCATCTCATGGTCATGGGAAAGGTTCACTCTGAGATGGATTTATTTTTCTCACCTTTTTATCATCCATGCATTTTCATTTATCAAAACCATTGAAACAATAGCGAGATATTTTACTGCTATTTTCTTATTTCTATTATTTTTGTATAGGTTTCAGTATGTGATTTTGGTAACTTGTTACTGTCGAATTTCATATTGATGCAGACTTTTAAGGGAGGGCAATGCAACCATAAAGTTGGTATACAAAGTTAATTTGAATGTGAATCTTTTACTATTCTAGAGGAATACCAGTGCTATTACCAAGATTCCAGACTTAAATTGTCATTGAAACCAGATTATAAAGACTAGCTTCCAAGGACTGTGACATGTGCAACCAGAAGATGCATAAATCGATGACTTGGTTGATGGGTCTAAAGGAAGACTCCAGACAATCTTTCTAATCAAGAAATTCACCAGATCTAAGATAAAATCGCCTCGGATTGCTCAGTTACTTTCTAAGAATAGACATTATATTCCTTATATAAGCAACAACAAGTGAATCGCCAGAGGTGGTGGCGCTGGACAAAACTTGGAAGTTTTGTTTTATGTTTTGTAAACGTAGCTGCCAGAGGGGGGAAGGCTCTCGACAAGGCTGATGAAAAGTGATATTTCTGTGCTTTTTTTTTCTCTTTGTTCCATGTGTTTGTGAGAGTAGGGAGAGAGAGATTATGCCAGAAGTGATTTTTGGACATATAAGGAGATCTGTAGTTTTCATTAAGAGGGTTTTATAACCAGGGATCGCTATCAGTATTGTTCCAAGACTTATTCAAACTGTTTCAATAAGATTGCATTTTATTGTTCTTCCTCACCGAGTTGAATAAAATTCAAATATAGTTTCTATTTTCATTCTGGCACTTAAAACTTTTATGTTTATCTGTCTAGAGTGTCTAATTTTATTGTATTTGATTGTCTGGAACAGTCTTAAGTCTGATGCAATGAGCAATTTGAAATAGATCAGTAGCTACTTTGTTAATTACTTGGTATTTTGAAAGGTTGATGTGCTTAAATAATTACATTATATTTTAATATACTGTAATCAAATCATATTTCTCGTACGTCAGACTTACATAAATTAATCACGCTCCTATGCAGGATAGTTTAGAAAGTAGATTAGGTATAGTTAGTTTTCAAGTTATATTTTAAGTTTTATTTCATAGTGAAAAAGGTACAGATTAGTAGCTCCTTAATCTGTGTGTTTTAGCAGCTATTAAATCTATGCATTTCCACCTATTGAAATTTGCATTTTAGTTAAATTTAATTATTTATTTTAAAATAATTTATTATTTATGAATCATTAAAATCTCATTGACAGACTCTCCTTAAGAGAGCAAATTATAGTTAGATATAAATAGTAATTTTAATAGTTAAATAGATATTTTATTTTATATATTAGCATAATTTGTAGGTAAGTAGTTTGTTTTAATTTAGTTGTTTTTAAAAAAAATTTAGTTTAGTCTTTAGTTTGTTAGTTAATTTAGGAAATATTTTTCTAAGTTTAAATGGTAGGACTCTCTTTAAGAGAGTAAAACTTAGATGGTAGCAGGACCATAACCTGCGAGATTTTTCCATTTCAAACACACTGAGAGCTGCTCTAAGCGACTTGTGTGGGCTTAATCTCCTTAAGTTGGCCTAGTGTGAAAATCCGGCCAACAAGAACCTATTGTGCCTATGAAATAAATGTTGTCGAGGAACTTTTCCTGACCTCCCGGTGGAGTATAAAGTTCATCGAAATTGAGAAAATAATTTAGACTTGTGGACTCCCAAATTTAGTCCACTTATTCACTTTTTGGCCATGTTGAGGCCATGCACAAACCACATCCAAGCTAGGTTAGCCCATGTTACAAGATATCCATGTGGCCGTAGGTGGAGGCCATTTCTCCATACATCGATAGCTATCATGTGTTTCTATTCTGGTTTCGATTTCCTATCGATGGAGGACATTGTTCCATATGCCCATCATGAACTATGTGACCTCCTCATCGTTCCATGCATAAGGTAATCTCCATTGCCCATTTCCTGCATTGTTATCTTTGGTTGGAATTTAGTAGTGGGTATAGGAATACCGACTGCCATTCGGCTTGTGGTTCCTTCTATGGGTATGTGTGAAGTGCTCAGGACTGTGAACATGAATAGGAGTAGTTTTAATGCAGTTCTATAGTGTGTGGTATACCGTACAGGCCCATGTAGCTGATATCCTCTAGCTTGTCTCCAGTTTGCTCACCTCATGGAGGGTTGGTGCTTGGCTTGTAACTGTTTTGATGTTTCATCAAATAATTAAATTTTGAAATAATTACATTGATTTTTCTAGGTTTAGTCTAGAGTTCCCTTTTCTTCTTGTTTTATTAGACTATGGTTTATTTTGGGCAAAGATTTAGTTTGTTGTTTAAGTTGTTAATGTTTTGGTCTCTGTTCACTATCAACTGCGATTCAGTAAATTCTGTTTTCAAACAGTGTAATGGAGAAATTAAAAACCAATTTTCAAACATCATTTAACCTATGCAACGATGGTATGAGCTGCAATCAAAACACCTCATTGACCATGGATTTAAATGCCAACTCATTTCATAAAGTCTTCGCACCTGTAGCATCCTTTAATATAAACGAATGCCAAGATCTGTCAATATGTTTAGAGGATTTAAGAGAGAATACAAGATTTAAGAGAGAATACAGCTTTGGTCTCACAACGTGCTCAGCTCCTGAGGGCTTACAACATTAACTTTCAGAAGAGCCTAAATCAAGTAGAGAAATTGGTTGTCGGTGTCGTTGTCCTCTGAGCTATTGATCCCAATAGCTATCAACGAGTGTAAAGGGGGATTTAACCCTATGGAGGATGAGGAAGAAGCAAAGACCAGTTCATGATGAAAGAAGGGCACAAAGTGTGTTCTGAAATATTCATTAATCAAAATTGAACCAATTGTTAAGGAGATCCAGCATATTTGACTGGCATGGAACAACCACAAAGATGAGGTTTCAGCTATTGACAATTGGTTTGAAGAGTTGGAGGCGCTTCTCAAACAAGCATAAGAAATTGTGCACCAGAGTAATTTAATACGGAGGTGGGATGTTGTTTCTCGTCACCAGACCAACACGAAAATCACCAATTTGAGTAAAGATATCTACAAACAACTAACATTGTCTATTTTGGTTCACATGGTCTAATATCATGAGTTATCTCGGAAGATCCTGGAGGGACAAATTCAGATAAATTAAAGAATCGAAGCTTTAATGGCTTTTTCAAGCACTTCCCCAATCACTTACCAAGGTGCTCATGATCCAACATGCACAATCTACCACGAAAAGGTGCACAATCACTTTAGCCACGGTTTATTAAGTTGCCTCATTGTTTCATTAAGTGAACTGTTAAAATTCTAAAATGATTGCTAAGGATTATTGTAATATGGTTTGATAGAATAAATCTAGCTTATGAATGGATTGTAAATGGGGGTAAAAGATTATTTCTCAGAAATTTTGTGAATTGCTATAATTGGTTCAGAATCCACCCGTGGTAGGTTGTTTAAAATAATTTGACATCGATATGGTCTAGTGGCAAGCGAATACAACTCTAAATAATAGAAAGAAAGGAAATGACTGGGACCATTATGGGAAAAGAATGTCAAATTGCCCATTTGTGCAGGGATTTTCTTCTATTTCAGAGCATTCAAAAGTCATAAAAGAACAAATACTCAAGGTAAGCTCTTGTAAGCTCTTGTAGAAGCCACATTCTTTTCATTTTATCACATAATCCATTATGCGGTTTAAGAATACAAATTCAAATGCTAAGAATACAAATTCAAATGCAGTTAAAGATGAAGAGTCTAATGAACAAGTTCAGTTTACCTTACTGCTCAACATATTCATAAGTTCTAGACGCATGGCTAAAAGAAAATAGAAATGGTTTCGAACGTTGGTGAAGCATATCTACATCTAGTAGATCAAGTTGGATCCAAGAGCACAAGTAGCATAGCAACGTATTTGCATTCCGTAGGAATATTAGCAGCATATCTGCATCCGATAAGTATCTTATGAAGGGCAGTCCACCTAGTGAAAGGTAGGTGGTGGAAAGCATTAGCAAGGTACCACAAGGTAGGTAGCGGTACCATCAAGCAAGGACATGCAAATTAGCCATGTGGTACCATCAAGCAGTGACATGCAAATTAGCGAGGTGGCACCATTGCATTTCACATAATGTAGCAATATTGTGTGGGTTCTCTCATATTACATTTAGCATTAAATGTCAAGATTAATGCTAGAGTAAGGCTAGAATTACTCAATATTATAATCTCTTCATTATCGATTTGTAAATGGAGTAGCAAATGTCTAAGGTTATATCACAACTTGCCTCGATTTGAGGCCAAATAAGGCCTCAAATATTTTTATTGGAGTATAAAATGGTTCATAGATAAGATTGGGTAAAAGAAAGTAAGTTCGCTAAAATCAAGATAGAACTTAGGTTATATGAAATAAAAATGCCTAGATATGCTCACCGTTTTAATGAAAAAATGACAAGCCGATTACTAGAGTTCCTGCTAGCTGGGGCAGGGACTAATAAGAGCTATGAAGTCTATTGAGTCGAAGAATATATTACAATGGAGTCATCAGAATGTAATAAATTTGCATGAAGCATATATAAGTTATTTAGTTAAAAAAAACATGTGTGTCTTACATTGAGTCATCGATTCTGTTGCAAGTTGGGTGCAAGTCGTTCAAGTCGGTTACTTTTCGACCATAGTCGATATCTAGTCGACACACTGTTCAAACCATGTAGGTGAAAACAATCAAAGTTAGTGTCTTGAGTAATGACGGGTGAAGTTTATATCATTCTTCATGTAATTTCAAATGCAGACTCCATCATACATTATGGAAAACCAAGTATGAGAAAATAGACAAATCCTGACCATACATTTGATCAAGATCAACCTAACATAAAAGTATAGCAGAGAAATTGAACATGACCAACCACACAATCTCAAGATCTGTACAGTGAACAAACATAATTTTTCTCCTACAGGAAGTCTTAAAATTCATAACGGGCGAAGAATTCATTCAAACAAAATGCATCAAATAATTGCATAGACAAAAGTTTAATGTACAAATGATGGCATGAGAACACGAGAATAGATTGTGTTCCCTGGTGCAGAATTGCAAACCAACTTTCGAGTTGGAATTCAGAAGTTGAAGGAAGAGAAATTGTATAGAAATAAGATCCAAAAGACCTCAATTCCGAGCCAATGGAGATGAAAGATGACTAGATAATTAAAGGGTGAGGCTTCAACTAAATACCTGATTGAAGATGGAGATTGACAAATCACAAGTCATAGTTGTTGCTGCATAATTGTTCTCTTCAGGATGAAGAAGATTTTTGGGGTAGGGGATATGTTGGAGGGACCCTTTGTGCCCTCGTTTATGTCATTATATTCTAATGTAATGTATTAGTGTAATACTAAATGAGATTAGTTGGAGCATGTGTAACCGCTCCAACCTCTCCTTATATTGTATAAATAAACCAATAAAGAGGAATAACAAATGGTTGAATGTTCTTCTCTGGATTAATGTGTGTGTATTTATTGATGATATCTGCTTGAATGTTCATATAAGCTAGTAGATATATAGCAATAGACACGCACAAACATATGCTATTTTAAAGCATTCTTTGACTATTCTTTAGTGACCTTCTCATTGGATATGATCCCATATCCTAAAAATATTACTTGCCTTCTCATTGGATAAGATCACATATCCATGGGGCAACAAATGTGAAGAGGATACTTTTAGATCCCGACGAAAACACTGTGGTCACTTTTGAATGGAACATGCGATTGGCTATAAATAACTAGGAAAAAATATATGCTCTTTTCATGGGGTTAGAAAACATTGTATCTCTTGGCATACCAAAAATCATCATCGTGGGAGATTCCCATCTCGTTATCTTGCAGGTAAGAAAAAAATATGTAGATATGATACGATCATTGAGAGATTACAATAAAAAATTGTGGATCTCCTAAGCCGTATTAGAGAACAAAATTCCATGCATATTCGTTGGCATCATAAATCCGTGGTTGATAGGCTAGAAAATCAAGCGACATATTTGGAATGAGGCATCCTTACTCAAAATGGGGTAATCAACCTTGTATATGGAACCCCTATGATATTAAACATGGGTTTAATCTTTGTTTTAATGTGAACTTAATACACATGTGTGACATATGGAGGCATCTCATCTTATTAAGTACAAGGGACTCTTATTATTTACTCTCCCACATGAGAGAGGCCTCTGGACAATCCCTTGTTATATGGGGCTTTCTGGTATTTCACCCGCTATCTATGGAATTTATCAAGGAGATGGTCTTTGTTTTTCTTGTAAAGGAAGTCTTTGCTTGCTAATGCATGTGTGTCTTGAATCAAGGCAGTGGGTAGGTATTATACTCATACACTTTGGTCCTCATTTTACATATGCTCATGCTCCATTGAAGAAATTTAATAGTGGGTCTAAATGGGTTGTCATTTTGGTATTATTTTCGAAGTGCTGATGAGAACGATTGAAGATGCAATTTTGTAGGAGTTGGGTTGGGGAAAGAGACTCGGTGAGGTCAATTCCACCATTCAAGAGATGGAAGTTATTATGCACAAAATGAATTCACAACAAGAAGGGGTTATGACGGCCATCGAATAGGTGAGAGCACCTCTCATGTTTCTTACTTGGAAGTCTGCTTTGATGACTTGGAAGGGAAAGCACATGGAAAGCACATGTGCAAGGAGCCCAATGAGAGAGGCTATCCATAATTGTAGACCTCCATCAAGAAATGGTAGATGGTGGGTAGTCACATAATACCTAGTTTGTAGGTCAGAGGTTTGTAGACGAAGATTTGGTTCGACAACCAACTAATGAGGTAGTGAAAATCTCCAATTATCATGAGCAAGAAGAAGACAATAGGGATTTCCATGAATCCAAAGTGGCCACAATTCACTTTAAACTCTTTTGATGTAATGGTCTTTTTTGTTTTATTTTGCTGGGTCAGTTTGTTAGAATATATAGTTTTTAGGTCATTATCACATATGATGTAAGAGGTTCAAGACTTCAGATTGATAGTAGGCTACAAGGCAATGCCCGATCAACAATGGACATTTTGTTTTATGGAAGTATTTGTATCATTTTGGTTGTTTCCATCAACTTTTTTATACAAAAAATAACTCATTTCACATAAAAAATAGAAAAAAAGATCACACATCTTTAAAACTCATGTGTTAGGTTATAAAACCATTAAATTATTATTGTAACTCAGTAAATATATGCCAATCATTACTATTCCTTCATAATGAAAACAAGAAAATCATAACATACAATAACATTTTTTAATTTTTAATTTATTTATTTAATTAACTAGATCCATCTTAAATTTGGATCTACCAAGCATTGAGAGTGATCCAATTTCTTGAGGTGTAATTTTTTTTTATCTTAATTTTTTTACATTTTAGAAAAAAATACACGTAAGTTTGGGTGGATTTGTGTTGGTTTTAAATTTTCTTATTTTGATAAGATGACATGGATTTTTTAATTATTTTTCATTTGGTTTTAATTTTTTATTTTATGAGTTGACATAAATTTATTTTTTAAACTACTTTTTACTTTTTGTAATGTTAGTGACAACATCTCTCGTATTGAGATGTAAAACATTTAGCTACTCTAAATACAACAAATCACATATTTATCACCATCACCATTACCTTATATATAATTTTTTTTTTAAATTTAATTATTTAATTACCACATTACATATTATTCTTCATCATCACCTTAGAGAGGTGTACATTTCCCTCTCACTCATACACAATGACATAACAAATACAACCCTTTCTAAACTATGTTCGACCGTTACACTTAAAAAATGAAAAACAACTTAACAAAGGTGTGAGAAAAAACAAGGTTAAAAGTTCTTGCATAGAACTTTTACAAAATCCTAAGATATCGGAGGGATGTATTAGGATAAGTGGTATATACTTTCCATTTTAAAGAATATGTGGTCAAAAGGTTCTTCCACTTGCCACCTAAAAACTAAAATCGTCAAATATATATGGTCAAGCCGTCTCTCACATGAAGGAAATTTTTTATATGAATATACATTCCAAAGATGCAGTTGTATTTATTTATTAAAGATGTACGTTTTAAAGATGTTGATTAGCATTTTTAAATGTTGTTATTATTATTATTAATAATTATATTTTTTTGATAAAAAACTATTATAATTTAGTTGTTTATTAGTAATGATGATAATCGTTAAGAATAATGATTTTTGAATGTAGGTTACTCATTATTATTAATAAAAAATATGTTATTTGAAATAATTTGTTACCATATGTAATTGGTAGTTTGTCACTCTTGCTCTCTAATTTTGAATGTAGATTAATTATTATTATTATTAAAAACATATGTTATTTGAAATAATTTGTTATAATATGTAATTGGTAGTTTGTCACTCTTGTTTTATGTTTTTTGACTTAAGGTTATGAAAGTGTTTTCTTACGTTTAAGGAAGATTAACTTTTAGTCAATTTTTGTCTTATTATAATAATAATAATATATATTTTAAGGTCACCCCCAAGCAAGACACCAATTTGGTGTATGAGACCCCCATTATTTGTGGGACAAGGGCGGAGTGATTTAACTGCTAAGGTCTACATATGTGTACATACACTACCTCCCTCTAGATTTGAACCTATGACCTCCAAAAAGAAACACATGATTCTTACTCCAAGATTAAAAACACTTTTAGCCTAAATAATATCACAATATTCTTATAGTCATTGTTAAGGCTACCTTTATTAGAATTATATGCATTTTAGTAACATCTAACTTTAATCTTAAACATAAAACTAAATAGCATTATAATTGCAATTTAACACATTATTTACTAAATCATTAAAGTTATACTAATTTACATATTATTAATATTTTATAAAACAAAAAATTATAATTAAAATAATCATTATATTTTATAATTAAGCAAAATAATACAAATAATTTTTTTCAACATTTTATGATAATTAATAATTAATATAATTCAAATTCATAATCATTATATATAATTAATAATTAATATCATTGAAATTCATAATCATTATTAAAATCTAAAATATATTTTGTTAAATGTCATATATAAAGTTAGAGAAAGCATGTAATCTAGATAGGATTAGACTCAAATAAGTACGACTTTAGAACCACTTATACTATTTTATTGGAAGGGAAAAAATACATTTACATATTATATTTTTGCAAGATAACTGATATTGTCACCTTCTAATTTGTATTTCTGGTTTCATTTATACCAGCGTAGATCTAAATCCTAGGTTCTATCAAGCACCCAGAGAGATCAAATCTCTCGAGATTGAAACCTCTTCTTAGGTATCCATTGATTTGATTTAAACCAAAAGACACATCTTTTTTATTTAAGTTCCACATATAATATTTTTATTATTAAAATATAATATTATTTATGCCCACATATAATATTTATTATTATTTTTTATTTTGTTAGGAACAAACATTACAACATTTCCTCATACATGGTTTTAAAACCATATGCAAGGCCCTCCTACAATGATGGGTTGTTTAGAAGGCCTTGCACATGGTCTTAAAACCATTGGCAAGGCCCTCCTAAACCATGTACAATAAAACCATGGGTTGTTTAGAGGCCTTGCACATGGTTTTAAAACCATGTGCAAGGCCAACATTTTTTTGCGGATAATTCAATTTGTTATTTTTTATTATTTTGTTAAGTAGGAACATTACAACATCTCCCCCATATGTGTTTTTTTCCTAACCCACATTTTTTTACAGATAATTAAATTTTTACTTTTTATTGTTTTGCTAGGTAGGAAGAATACAACATCTCCCCCATACTAGATTGTTTTTCTCGCAGACATTTATTTTGGCCTATAATTAAAAAAATTATTTTTTATTAATAAAAGTAACGTTACCTAACGTTACAAGATCTCCTCCATACTGGGCTATAAAGTGCCTCTCGGTGCAATTATCTATTTTGAAATAATTGGGTAACCACACAATTGATAAAGGCGATATTGTTATTTTCTATTTGTTTTCTTTTTCTATTTATATTATTTATTTGTATTTTTGTTTTATTTATATTTTTTATTTGAAATAGTTAGATAATTTTGGATTACTTTTAGAATATAAAATATCAAAATATGTGATGGAAAAAATATATTTACATTTATTTAAGTAAATAGTTCAATAGTGTTTTGAAAGAGTAAGTATTATAAAGTGAGATTTGTACCCAAGTGAAAAAGCTAACAAACATTCTTTCCAACCATTCAATGTACACTCAAGTAACAACTATAAAATTTATATAATAAATTAAAAAAATTATAATAAAAATCAAAATATTATTTAATTTTAATAATTTATAAATATTAATTAAAAAATTTAATTTACTAAATTGTGCATACCAAATAATTAATATTAACATGGAATTTAAAATTATTATAAATTAAATTGTACATACCAAATAATTAATATCAACATTGACTTTAAGACATATTTGTCCATTGTTATTGTGTTTCATTGGTGACCAATGGATTAGTCAATTGTTATGGTGTTTCATTGATTGCTGACATATTTGTCCATTGTTATTGTGTGTTATTGTGTTTCATTGGTGACCAATGGATTGGTCAATTGTTATGGTGTTTCATTGATTGCTGACATATTTGTCCATTATTATTGTGTTTCATTGGTGACCAATGGATTAGTCAACTGTTATGGTGTTTCATTGATTGCTGACATATTTGTCCATTGTTATTATGTTTCATTGGTTATCAATGGATTAGTCAATTGTTATGGTTATTGTGTTTCATTGGTAATTAATGCGTTTAAAAAATGTTGATTTAGATTGTAGGAGGTGATTTATATAGAAATAATTGTTAATAGTTAACAATTTTCGTTAAACTATTTATTAAAGGCATATTGTTGACACATAAATCATAGGTCATAGGTTTGAATCACTTTTGTTCCCTTGGAGTTACAAACTTTTATTATAGATGGAAATTGAACTCGCTTTTATCTGCATTTTTTAAAGTAAGAAATAATTGGCGGTTGTTATGAAAATATTATAAATAATTGGCGGTTGCTATGAAAATATTATAAAACAACCATATAAGTAACTTAAAACATTGATAAAGATTAGTGGAGACACAAATGGATTTGGAGGTTTGCTTGGTCTAGGGAATTGCTTTGACTTTGGGTCGAGGTGGAGGTGACTGGTAACCCTTGGACTCAGGTTTTACATTGCTTGAGATTTCCTTTAGTTCTTATAGTGTTAATGATGGAAACACCGTGTGTCACACACCTCAAAAATCATAAATACTTTTATTTTGTACATACTTTTAACTAGAATTTCTTCTTACAAATCCTAGCAAGCATTAGTACTTATGACATGAGTTTAGTTAATGATGTTATGTAAAGTAACTTACATGATTTAAACTGTTTATGTCAGGTTTTGCCAGCTGAGGGTATTAACAGAGTTTTATCCGCTTTACATTCAGCCACACCCGAAGGTGATTTTTTTAAACTTGCTTTTGTTTTTATCATGGTTTATTAGGGCCTTGCTTAGCCCCAAGGCTTGGGAGACTAGCCTATATTCTTGATCCCACCTTGGAAAATGTAATATGGTGTTTAGAGGAGCACATGATTTACCATAGTCCTATAGCGCAATGTATAACATAATATTGGAAAGGACTTTGGTCCTATATACCGAAGGTTGTGTGGTAAGGTTTGATTATTAGACTGTAAGGTTACAACATTTGTTATGGTGTTAATCCATGGTTGAAACGTTAATAAATTGAATTCATTGGTTTATATGGTTGTAAGTTTTTATGTGGAAATGGGTTAATATGTTATGTGATATGGGTAATTACCATGGTTTTAAACTTTGGCCTGATGCAATGATTGTAAGCCATGATTACATCTGGCTGTGAGTTATAAATAGTACCTTGGTTGACTTGCGACTTAAAAGCGTTGTCCTGGCTACAAGTTGACAACACAACTAGGATTTCCAGGTTGGCTTCGAGAACATATCTCAGCCGTCCACTTGTATGGTTTTGCTGGCTAGGGTTGCAAAGAGTTAATGTGTCGTTGTTGGTATGAACCATTCATTCTCGGTTTTTTTCATCCGTGGGAGAGAGATTCAAGCTCTGCTATGTTCATGGAAACCTTTTTTGGGTTTCTGGTGTAAAAACTTACCATGGTTTTGATGGTATTAAGTCTAGTTTCTTTCCAAGGTGTTCCTACATTTTATATGGCTTCCACGACCACCTGTACCAGGTTGTTCCACTTCCAAAAGATTCATCCACCAACTCCAGCTTCAACGTTGCTCTTCGCCATGTAAATGTTTGACTCTTTGTTAGCTACAAGAGTTAATAGAAGGTTTAAGTATTTTTATTGCATAAACTGATACTGCATTGTGTTTTCAAGGCATGAAGAGGGGGGATAAGGGAAACCCTAGAGGAGTCGACCCCTGGACCTCACTACAACTCATACAAGGTAAGAAATGTTTTAAAGTTTTAACTTGCTTACTATAATGTTCTTGAATTTTGTTTTGACTGCAACAATTTCTTTTTTTTGCAGGGTAGGAGCACTAGCGAGGAAGGCGATAGGGTCACCTTCTTCCAGGCCTGCGTCTTAGAACGCTTAGGTAAACAATGCACACAAACCCTTTCTCTTGTTTCTTTTTGCATTTAAAATAATTCTACCCACAATATTAACAGTTTTAGTGGGTTTGTTGCAAGTATCTGTTTGACTGAGAAAAGGGGTCGAGAAGAAAAACATATCCAACTTCGTGTAGATAAGTTGTTTAGGGTTTAAGATTTGTTTTGCAAAGGCTTACAACCTCTCTGCTTCATCGTTTTCTTATTGGCTAGTTAAGTTCTTAGTTTCTAAGATTTTAAATAAAACTATGACTGCCATCTAAGATGGCCTTACATCCATATGGTTACAATACCGTATTATTTTAACCTTGTCATTGTTTAATTTTTAAATCCTATTATGATCCATAGGGTCTTGCGATTTCTGTGGAGTAATTTGTCATTAATATCGTGGTTATATGATATAATGCATGCAATTGGTTTGGATTCTTTTTAGATCTGGTTACTGTACTTTATAAATAATTAGCTACCATCTATGATGGGCTCATTACCGGTCTTGGGAAAAGAAAGTTTCGCCGCTGCGAATGGTTGGGCATCTTGATTTAAAAACTGTAATGTGGATTTACTTGGGTCATCTTTAATCCGGTTGTTGACTATTTAGCTTTAATAATTTTAGAGGACATTTGTGAATCCGTAATTGATTTGTTGGATATGTGAGGAA
>LPNX010372620.1:90239-125696 GCA_001517045.1 Pseudotsuga menziesii | reverse complement strand
TATATATATATATATATATCTGACTGTAGGATATTTATGATTCTTTAATTAACAATTAACTATGTTGTAATTCGTGAATGGGCCGTATATATATCTTGATAGTTTTCACAAAGAAATTATTCTCAGATATTTAAATTAGATCCCCTTGATCCTGATCTAAACAATCACAATCTGGTACTGAGGTTTAAGAAATAATGAAATGATATCTCTGTAGCTTAACCCAATAGGGAATACATACCGTGTATAGTAATTTCGATTGTTGTTATTAGGTCCTCACTATAATTTGTTTAATATTTGAAGAATGTTAACTTTATCTACTTTAATCGTAATTTAACTAGATTTACGAGATAGAAATAGTTTAACAGAAATAATTCACAGATATTTAATCATTTACAGAATCATGTATTTGAAAAGAAATCGAATCTATAGTAGACCAAAATATCTAGAAATCCTTAACTTGGGTATGGATGCCATATCCAAGAAGCCTTACTAATCAAATCTAATCATTAATATGTATATAAAAAAGACATAAACAAGATATAGAATCGATACATGATAGATTCTTGTTCAATAAAAATGCATAAAACATTTTCGCTTATGAATATAGTTGCAATTCCAGGTTTAAAATAACATCCTATTGTAATTAGAAAAAGAATAAGAACTTGACATCACCGTTGGGAAAACATAAATGGAATATTTGTTCCTCCCAACCAACTCCCAGAGCAACCAAATTTCTTTCTCAAGAAACCCCGAGCATGTTCGCTAAACCACAAGAGAAAAATCCACTTAATGCGTCATCTCTTGCATTATCAAATTCAATCCTCATCAAATGATTACCTCCTACTTGCTAATGGACATACTGTTATATAGTATTTTTCCTAGGACTTGGTCATTTATGAGTCTCCTGCTCTTTAGCACTCAACTAAGAGTTTTGAACTGATTTTGGGGAAGATGCCTCCTGCACCTTGAGTTCTCACTCAACAGCTACATCAACTTGTCTATTCCTCCTGTGGTTCAACAAACACTCTTAAAAAACTATTCCACTTCTGTCCCCTTCAATATTTTTTATTAATAAAATAATAATTCATTACATTTGCTTTATTTTTGACTTTTTGTCAAAAATATTTAGAATAATAAAATAAAATATCTTAGCAGAAATTAATAATAAATTATTAACTCTAGGTGTATTACATACTCCTCCCCTTAGAGTACAACACTGTCCTCGATGTTACTAACTTTATGATTTATTCTTCCATTTATTCATCTTGGAATAGGATTGGATATGCCTCCTACATAACACCTTCCAATTCCCAAGTAGATTCTTCTAGACTAAGGTGCTTCCATTGCACCTTGAATTGTCCGATGGTACAGTTCCAGAGTAAAAGTTCTCTCTTGTCGAGAATACGCTCTGGTCCCACTTGGAACTCTCCTTCGGGTTCCACCTGGATAACATTCCAATCGATCACATGAGTAGCATCATGAATATATATCTTTAAAATATAAATGTGAAAAACATTATGTACTTTAATAGTGGGTGGTAGGGGTAACTAGTATGCAGCCGACCCCACTTTAGCCAAAATTTCAAATGGCTCGCAATACCTAGGTGCCAAATTTGAATAGTTGCCCAATATCAAAGATATTTTCTTGGGTTTTCCCTTTATTTACACATGCTCACTCACATGGAACTCTCTAGGAGTTATTTTTAAGTTAGCATAATTTTTCTTCCTGTCTTGGGAAACCTTAAAGTTTTGTTGCACCTGTTTCATGGTTAGTTCCATATCCTTTAACAATTCATGTACTAAAATTAATCTATTAACTGTGCTGCTCCAAGAAATTGGATTATTACATTTGCATCCATACAAAATTTCAAAAGGACTCATACCTGATGATACTTGAAGATTATTATTGTAAGAAAATTCTACTAAGTGTAGTTAGTCTTCCCACTTACCTAGTTTGTCCATTACATACATTCTTATCATGTATTCTAGGACTTGGTTTACCCTTTCAGTCTTCCCATCCGTTTGTGTATGATACGCAGTACTAAAGTTCAATTGTGTGCCTAACCCTTTAAACAAAGATTTCCAGAAATTTCTTGTAAATTTTGCATCTCTATATGAGATTATTACCTTCAGTACACCATGTAACCTGAAAATATCTTTCATAAAAATATCTGCAATGTTAACAACCTTATAGGTAGATTTTACAGGAATAAAATGAGCTGCTTTACTTAACTTATCGAATACGACCATGATTGAGTCATGCTCCCTGAAAGTTTTAGGTAGGTCTGTTATAAAATCCATGCTAATTATTTCCCACTTCCATTCTGGAATGGGTAGTGGTTGCAATAACCCTGATGTATGTTGGTGTTATGCTTTGACTTGTTGGCATTCGATGCAGCAAGCTAAGCAGTCTGCTACCTATTTTTTCATGTTAGGCCAAAATAAGTCCTTTATGATCATGGTGATCATATTTTGGTATCCAGGATGTCCTAAATAAGGTCGTTTATGTATCTCATTCATGACTGTTAATTTGATTTATGCTATATTTGGTATGTACAACCTGTTTTATGTAGGAATAATCCTCTTCTCTTCAGGATAAAATCTGTTTTTATCTGGTTCTTTTCATTTTCAAGAATATTTTCCTTTAAAATTTGGTATTCCTTATCAGAATTTTCTGCACTTAAGATTTGATTTTCCAGATTTGATTCATAACTGCTGCTTGCAAATAGTAAATTTGCGCGACGACTCAAAGCGTCTGCAACTTTGTTTTCTTTTCACTTTATGTGTTTTATTTTCAAGTCATATTCACTTAAGAAAGACAACCATCTTGCCTATCCAGCATTTAAATTTTGCTGGTCAAATAAATATTTTAAACTTATGTTATCTAACATTAGCAGAAATTTCCTTCCGATGAGGTAATGTCACCACATCTTTAATGCGTGAATAATTGCAGCAAGTTATAATTCATGTGTAGCATAATTATTTTCATGTTCCTTTAATTTTCTAGATTCATAAGCCACGATGTAATTCTCTTGTATTAATACCCCACCTAATCCTTCCTTACAAGAGTAGGTGCATACGACGAAATCCTCAAAAGGATCACAAATTTTTAGGATAGGGGTGGTAGTTAACTGATGTTTTAATTTATTAAATCTTTCCACACACTTTTCAGTTCACTCAAACTTTTTACCTTTCTTCTACAGTGAAGTTATGGGGTAGGCTATCTTAGAAAATCCTTCGATGAACTTTCAATAATAACCAATAATCCCCATGAACGATCTTATGTCTGCTATATTTTTAGGAACTAGCCATTCAAGGATAGCCTTAATTTTATTAAGGTTGACAAAGACTCCAACCTTGGACACCACATATCCTAGATATTGGATGCTGACTCTAAAGAAGTCTCATTATTAAACTTAACACACAATTATTGTTCTCTTAATACTTGTAAAATTATCTTTAGATGTTCTTCATGTTCTTGTTAATTCTCCGAGTAAATTAGTATGTCGCCGATGAAGACAACTGCAAATTTATGTAGATAGCTACATATAATACTATTCATTAAGCACATGAATGCTGTAGGTGCGTTTTCCAACCCAAAAGGAATTACAACAAATTCATAGTGACTATAATGGGTCCTAAAAGTAGTTTTAAAGATGTCTTGATCTTTGATCCTCACTTGATGGTATCTAAACCTTAAGTCTATTTTAGAGAAAATTGTTGCCTTGCAGAACTGATCGAACATATCGTCTATCTGGGGTAAAGGATATTGATTTTTAATAGCCATTTTATTTAGTTTTCGATAGTCTATGCACAATCTTAAGGTTCTGTATTTCTTCTTTACAAATAAGACTGGTTCTCCACAAGGGGAAACACTAGGTCAAATATACTTTTTGTCAATCAATTCTTGTAATTGTGATTTGAGTTCTGTAAGCTCTATTATTCTCATTAGGTGAGGATATTTTGATGCTGGTACCGCTCTGGGTATTAGATCGATGGTGAAGTCTATGTCTCTTTTTGGAGGTAGTCCAGGGACTTCTTCCAGAAACATGTCTTTAAAATCCTTTAAGATAAGTATATCTTCTATTTTAAGTTTATTATCATTATTTTTATCATCCATTACATAAAAAAAAATACTTTATATCCCTTACGTACTTATCTTTTCATTTGTAGAGAAGAGATCTCTCTGATCGTAACTTTCTGGGAATTCCTTTCACTTTAATTGTGTTTCCAGAATCATATATGCGTGTAAAGGTTTAGTCAAAACACTTTAGCCTTAATCTGTGTTTTTCTATCCAATCCATTCCTATTAACATATAATAGGAACCTAATGGTAAAATATTCATTTCAACATGCATATTGAAATCATTTATTAATATTTCATGGCCTTTTACATAACTAGTGGTTTTACATTTAGTACATGTGGCTAACTGTGCCAGCCATGGATTCTCAAATTTTTATGGTACCAATTTACATAATTCAATGACTCTAGGTGATACATAACTAAAACTTGCACCTGGATCAATTAGTATGGAAATGGGTTGAATTTTTATCATACCTATGATCTCAACCATTGAAGTTTGATGGTCCACTTGTCGATTCTCCAACGTAGCGCTGATTCGAGGCATGCTCCTCACCATGTCTCCAACTATAACAACTTCCTGAATGGAGTGAATATTAAAGTTTTTCTTTCTTATTGGACAGTCTCAAAAATAATGTGGCTCGCCACATTCCCAACATTTTAAGGATCCCCTCTATGTAGTCTTCTTATTAAAAGTAGTGGGAGGTTCTCTTTCTTTTGTTGCAGGATTCTGTGGTTTAAATTTTTTTATAGTTACTGCCTTGATACCCTTTGTAATTATTCCCTCTATTTTTGTAGAATTTATTAATTTTCTTTCTCGGATCAAATTTATCTTGCCTTTTAGTCTTCCAAATTGGTACACTTTATTTTTATTCTGTTCATAACAAGAATTTTCTTTTCTCATTGCTTCCAGTGTATTCGGATTGCCATATTCAATCTGCTCTTTAAACATGATAGGCATACAATTGAGAAAGCACTGTATATTTGGTTTTTCATCTATTATATATGGTACGTAACGAACCTGACTCAAGAATTTACTACATATCTCTTTCATAGTCATAGCTTCTAGTATTAACTCGTAAAATTCCTTAGATTTCTCTTCGTAATATTGTTTTGAAAGGTATTTTTGTTTAAAATGGGTTTTAAAGGTTTTCTAGGTTACGTATCTTTCCTTTATTCCCTTTACTTTCTTTATATCCTGCCACCATATATTTGCTTTTCCAGTTAAATTATATCTGGGCATTTTGGCTTTCAGTTTGTCATAGTAATTATAGATTTGGAAGTATTTCTTCATCCATGACAACCAGGCTTCTGCTTCTTCTCCTTTTTCAATGTCACCGTTAAAAATTGGTGGTTTAATATTTTTAAACTCCCCAGATATTTATTCAGATAGTTTGTACTTATTTTTCTTTTTATTATCATCGCTGCTTTCACTGGAATCTTGCTGTTTTTCTGTGTGATGTTTAACGATTCCTCACTGGAAGTTTCAACTCTATGACTGGAAAATTCCAGTTTCCTTCCATTACGTTTATAAGGTGTAGTTTTTGGCATATTATGTTCAGTTTATTTGTTTTTCTCTTTTTCATCATTATGTATTTTAGCTAGTAAAATATTATTTAGTTCCTCTTGAGCTTTCAATATGTGTTCATTATCCTCCTTAACTCTTTTAACTATGATCTTAGTTCTTTAACATTTCTTTGCAGTTCAAATTTATTATATTGACTTATGTTCAGGTTTACCCAGATATCACCATCCCTTAGATTACCCTCTTCATTATTTATAGGATTTCTAGGGTGATACTCTTCTTTTGCAGACATCCATATTTCTGCCATATTTTCCCTGCAAAATAAAGTTATCCTTCTCTTCCTGTTTTGTAAGAGAATCAAACCAAAAAATAAAGTAAAATTAGTTTTCTAGTTTCTTTAGAAGTTTTAGTGTTGAGCTGGTTCAGGCCTAGTGATGCAACCATGCTCTGATACCATTCTATCACATAGCTCAAAAATCATAAAAAAAAATTGTACATACTTTTAACTAGAATTTCTTCTTACAAATCCTAGCAAGCATTAGTACTTATGAGGCGAGTTTAGTTAATGATGTTATGCAAAGTTACTTAAATGCTTTATACAGTTTATGACAGGTTTTTCCAGCTAAGGGTATTAGCAGAGTTTTACCCACTTTACATTCAGCCACACTTGAAGGTGATGTTTTTAAACTTGCTTTTGTTTTTATCATGGTTTATTAGGGCCTTGCTTAGCCCCAAGGCTTGGGAGACTAGTCTATAGTCTTGATCCCACCTTGGAAAATGTAACATGGTATTTAGAGGAGCACTTGATTTACCATAGTTCTACAGCGCAATGTATAACATAATATTGGAAAGGACCTTGGTCCTATAGCACGAAGGTTGTATGGTAAGGTTTGATTATTAGACTATAAGGTTACAAAATTTGTTATGGTGTCAAGCCATGTTTGAAAATTTAATAAATTGAAGTCGTTGGTTTATATGGTTGTAAGTTTTTATTTCAAAATGATTTTAAATGTTATGTGATATGGGTAATTACCATGGTTTTAAACATTGGCCTGATGCAATGATTGTAATCCATGATTGAATTTGGATGTGAGTTATGAACCATACCATGTTTGGCTTGTGACTTGAAAGCATTGTCATGGCTGCGAGTTTATAGTGCAACCATGATTTCCAAGCTAGCTTTGAGAACATATCTCATCCATCCACTTGTATGGTTTTGTTGGAAAGGGTTGCAAAGAGTTAATGTGTAGTTTTTGGTATAAACCCTTAATTCTTGGTTTGTTTGGTCTATGGGAAAGAGAGTCGAGCTCTTCTTTGTTCATGGCAACCTTTTTGGGTTTTTTGGTGTAAAAAATTGCCACAGTTTTGATGGTATTAAGTCTGGTTTCTTTTGTTTTGACTGCAACTATTCGTTTTTTTGTAGGGTAGGAGCATTGGTGAGGAAGGCGACAGAGTCACCTCCTCCCAGGCTCGTGTATCAGAACACCCAAGTAAAAAATGCACAAAAATACTTTCTCTTGTTTCTTTTTACATTTAAAATAATTCTACTCACAATATTGTTAATGTATTTGTAACTTTGGAATGTATTCATCCATATATCTTATGTATTGTACCCCGATGTTTATTCCGGGATGTGTTTGTAATGTATTTGAGTCATGTCATGCCCCGATGTTCCTATCGGTAGGTTCTATAATGTAAAAAAGTCATGTTAAGTCATTGTGGGTAACCCTCCTATTGATCAAGGGTTAAAGTCCCCGTAGTTCCAGGGCACTAGGGTTATTAGACTCTCCTAGTGAAGTCGGCCCTAGTGAGTTATTGTCAAGTCAGGAATTAGTATAAATAGAGAGTGAGTCTCTCTATTTATCACACACTAACTCACACTCAGTTGTTAACTGAGGAGGAAGAAGTTGTTGGGGCTAGAAAGAAAGAGCCTACTGCTGTCGAGAGATCTCTCATTGTTTTGGGGTTTTATGTTTGGTGCTGATTCTATATCTGAAGAAGTTACAGGGTTTTCTACATTTATGGTTTCCCCGAGGAAAAACACTATGTTCATTGTCTCTTGTGTTTGATTGTTGTGTTTGTTATTCTCTCAATTAAAGATCCTAATATAATGCTAGCTTAATGTTAAAAATCTAACATGGTATCGGAGCCAGGTTGAGAAGAATTAACTATGCAGCTGCAGGAACTAGGGCTTCCTACTTTTTGGATCTCTCTCCATATATTTTCAGCCAAAGAAGGTTGGGCTGACACTCCTCCCTCGGGCGCATCTTTCTGTCGAAGCAGAATCTGATTCTGAGCATTTTCAGTTTTTGACCCGACACTATTGTTGAAAATTAGGGCTTTCTACAGAAGTGGAATTTTTGAGTGAGCCCAGGCCTGGATTGATCTCCTCCTCAAAATTGAATTTTAGAGATCAAGATCAAAGCATTTGGTTGGACAGAACTCCACAAAAGTCAAACCCTAATCTTCTCTTGAACCAACACTGCAGAAATTCAGCTCCAAATCCAGATCCGACATCTTGACCTCGTAAGATATAAATCTTTTGTATTTCCATTTGAGGTTCTCAGTTAAGATGTCTCATCATACCAATCTTGATGAAAATCTTGAGGGAGCTAATAACTTCTGAGCTTGGAAGTATAGGATCTCCCTGGTCCCGGAAGAAAATGAGTTGGGCTCCTATTTCAATGAGGAGGTTCCAGTTCCAGAGGGAGATGAGGCTAAGGCCTTACACAAGAAGAAGTTGGTTATGGATAAGAGCATTATTGCTGATTCAATAAAGGATCACCTCATACCACATGTGTCCTCCCTAAAGACACCTAAAGCTATGTTTGATGCCCTAACCAAACTGTTTGAAGGGAAGAACATAAACCAGAAGATGACTCTGAGAAACCAACTGAAGAATGTAAAGATCCAGAATGTAGAGACCATCCAGTCTTACTTTACAAGGGTATCTCAGATCAAGGAACAACTGGAAGCAATAGATGAAGAAGTGGAGAATGCAGAGATTGTAATGAACACCTTGAATGGTCTCCCTAGATCATGGGACTCCTTTATTCAAGGAATCTGTGCCAGAAAGAAGTTAGTCAAGTTCAGCAGACTATGGGAATAATGCTCTCAAGAAGAAACTTGAATAGCAGCTCGAGAAGAAAAGATGGGAAGTGAAGAAAAATCTCTCATGGTACACTCCAAGAAAACTAGAAGAAGTTCTCATCATCCCAAAGGTAAGAACTTTCATAACACTAGAAAAGATTTATCTAGAATCAAATGTTATACATTTGACGAGAAAGGACACTATGCTAGAGAATGTCCTAGAAACAAAAATGTCTCTCACAAGAAGAGGGGAAACAATAGAAGAAATCATGCTCATGTTGCAGAGGATGATGAACCTTCCACAAAGAGAATCAGTCATGAAAGTGATGATTCCTCAAGTGATGAAGAATATGTTTTGATTTCCACTCTCACAAGAAACATTACAATGGAAAAAATGATGGGCTTATAGATAGTGGGGATTCCAAACATATGACAGGATTCAAAGAATCCTTTGTGAAACTATCAGAACATGAATCACCACACAAGGTGAAACTTGGAGATGACTACCCGTATCCAATAAAAGGTAGTGGGGAATCCTCCTATAACCTAGACTCTGGAAAGTCTATGACAATGAAGGATGTATTGTTTGTACCAGGACTAAAGAAGAACCTCCTCTCCATATCTGAATTAGATGCAAAAGGCATGAGGGTTGCATTTATAGATGGCCAAGTTATCATGTGGCCAAAGGGAAAGACTATTGATGATGCAGTAGTGATTGGGGAACAAGAGGGAGGTCTATGCAAATTGAAGGGCCATCCTGAATAAGCCTTGGTCCATGACACAGTAGAGCCAAATGAACTTTGGCATAGAAGGTTTGCACATGTGCATTACAGAGCACTACCACTTACAAGCAAAGCTGTTGAAGGTCTTCCATTAATTCAAGCAAAACATGATGGAGTCTGCAAAGGATGTGCGAAAGGAAAGAACACAAAGAAGACTTTTCCAAGTAGCGAGATCAAGGCAAAAGGAATCTTGGAAATCATACACTACGATGTATGTGATCCAATGTCATCAAGTTGATTAAGTGGGTATGTATACTATGTTTCTTTTATTGATGATTTTTCTAGGAAGACATGGATATACTTCATGAAGAACAAAGATGAAGTTTTTAGAAAATTTAAGGAATTCAAAGTCTTGATTGAGAACCACACTGAAAAGAAGATCAAGACCTTTTGATTAGATAATGGCGGAGAATTCGCATCAAATGAATTCAAAGAGTTATGCAAAGACTCGGGGATTAAGAAGGAGTTATCTAATCCATATAATCCAGAACAGAATGGGGTTGCAGAAAGGAAGAATAGAACTATCATGGAAGCTACAAGAGAAATGATTCATGATAAATATCTTTCCATGCATCTATGGGTAGAAGCTGCCAGAACAACGGTGTATGTACAGAACCATACTCCACACAGAGTACTCGAGAACAAGACACCTGAATAAGTATTTTCCGGTAAGAAACCAAAAGTCAGCCATCTCAGAATATTTGGCTGTCCAGTGTACATACACATTCCAAAAGAAAAGAGGACGAAATTAGATCCTTCAGGAAAGAAGGGTATATTTGTAGGATACTCTAAAAGCTTGAAATATTACAGAATATACTTCCCAGGATTCAAGAATATCGACATCAGCAGGGGTGTAACATTTGACGAAGACTCAGCCTACAACAAATCTAGAAAGAAGCCTGGTGAAGAACTTGAAGAAACAGGAGCACCCAGAATTCATGACACAACCATGAACGAAGAAATTCAAGAAGAAGATCGAGAATTTGAAGAACCTCAAGAACCTGTAGATCCACCTCAGGAGAAGAATCCTCATAAGAGGAAACCTGCTTGGGTATAAGAAGCTATCCAAGGTGCAGAAAGATATGGGTCTTCAGAAGAGAATCACAAAGAAAGAAAGAGGACCAGATCCTGCTCCGGGTATGTAGCATTATTATGTGATTTCATCAATAAAGAACCTTCCAACTATGAAGAAGCAACAGAAAGGAAAGAATGGAAGGATGCTATGATTGAAGAGTATCAATCGATCATGAAGAATGACGTTTGGGATGTTGTCCTGAGACCATAAGGGAAGTTGCTTGTAACTTCCAAATGGATCTACAAGATCAAGCATGCTGCAGACGAAAACATATAAAAATATAAAGCAAGATTTGTTTCTTGTGGCTTCTCCCAGAAAGAAGGAATAGATTATGAAGAAAATTTTGCACCTGTAGCCAGATACACTTCGATCAGATCAGTACTTGCTTTGGCTGTAGTGATAAAATGGAACAACCAAATGGATGTCAAGATTTCCTTCTTGAATGGTGTAGTGGAAGAGGACGATGTATGTGGAGCAGGCACTCGGTTTTGAGACAGATGACAGGGAGACTCATGTGTGTAGATTGAAGAAAGGCCTGTACGGTTTAAAACAGGCACCCAGGACATGGTACGGTAGAATTGACAGCTTTCTATCCAGTTTGGGCTTTACCAAGAATGAAGCAGATTCCAACCTTTACTACAAGGTTGAATATGGAAACCCAGTGATGCTCCTACTGTATGTAGATGATTTGTTTGTAACAGGTATGGATGGGTTGATTTCTGATATGAAGAGGAAGCTTGCTTCCGATTTTGAAATGAAGGACTTGGGTATGATGCATTATTTACTAGGCATGGAGGTGTGGTATAATGTAGATGGAATTTCCCTGGGACAAGGGAAATATATGATAGAGATCTTGAAGAGATTCAGGATGATGGACTGCAAGTCCATGACTACACCTATGGCATCAAACTTGAATCTATTGAGTGATGCTTCATCAGAAGCGGTTGATGATATGATGTATCGTTAGATGATTGGGTCCTTGATGTACCTGAAAAACATGAGACTAGATATTTGCTTTGCTGTGAACACATTGAGCCAGTTCCTGACAGATCTGAGACATGTTCACTTGGTTGTTGCAAAGCATATTATGAGGTACCTGAGGGGTACAGTTGATTATGGGCTCAAGTATGAGGTGAGTCAGAATATTAACCTAGAAGGTTATGTTGATTTAGATTGGGAAGGAAGTGCCATCAATAGGAAGAGCACTTCAGGGTGTTGCTTCAGTATGGGATCATGTGTGATCTCTTGGTTTAGCAGGAAGCAGTCCTGTGTGGCACTGAGTACAGCTGAAGCAGAGTATGTCGCAGCTTGTTCAGCTAGTTGTGAGGCAGTATGGATAAGGAAGCTACTGTCTAATTTATTTGATCTCTAGTTAGATGTTACTTGTATATATTGCGACAACCAGAGTTGTGTGTAGTTATCAGAGAACCCGGTCTTCCATGACAAGTCGAAGCATATTGAGATCAAATATCACTATATCAGGGATATGGTGTAGAGAGGAGCAGTGAAGCTCCATTATGTTGCGACGAATGAAAATATAGCTGATGTGTTGACAAAGCCATTGGCCAGAGTGAAGTTTGAATACTTCAAGGAGAATCTTGGTGTTCTCCAGATCGAGATTCCCTCCAAAGGGAAGTGATGAGTCCATGAGCCATTCTGACATGGTGAGAGGATTGGTTCCTTCCATGGTGAGATGTAAGTGCTGAGCCAATCTATCATGGTGAGAGGATTGGTTCCTTCCATGTCATATGTGAGTGCTAAGCCATTCTGATGTGACTGTAGGATTGGTTCCTACATGATCAGATATAAGTGCTAAATTCCATTCTTAGAATGGAGGCACCTGGTTAGTTACCAGGAAAGCTTAGTTTGGAATTGAGGGTCATTCTGATATGACTGTGGGATGTGTTCTCACATGATCAGATATGAGTGCATGGCCATTCTGATGTGATTGAGGGATGTGTTCCCACTTGATCAGATATAAGGGCTGATTCCATTCTCTGGGAGAATGGAGGCACCTGGTCAGTTACTAGGAAATCTCAGTCTAGGACCGAGGGCCATTCTAATATGACTATGGGATGTGTTCTCACATGATCAGATATGAGTGCATGGCCATTCTGATGTGATTGAGGGATGTGTTCCCACTTGATCAAATATAAGGGTTGATGCCATTCTATGGGAGAATGGAGGCACCTTGTCAGTTACCAGGAATCCTCAGCCTAGGGCTGGGAGCCATTCTAATGTGACCATGGGATTGGTTCCCACATCATCAGATGTAAGTGCAGAGCCTTTCCATAGATGATAGTAGGTGTGTACTATCATGCTGGTGGATGTGAGTGCTGTGCCTTTTCACAGATGGTAGTAGGTGTGTCCTACCATGTTGGTGATTGTAAGTGCCGTGCCTTTCCACATATGGTAGCAGGTGTGTCCTACCATGCTGGTGGATGTAAGCACTGAGCCTTTCCACAGATGATAGTAGGTGTGTCCTATCATGCTGGTGGATGTGAGTGCTATGCCTTTTCACAGATGATAGTAGGTGTGTCAGGCTATCATGCTGGTGAATGTAAGTGCTGGGCCTTTCTAACAGGGTTGTGGGATGTGTTCTCGCATGGTCAGATGTGAGTGCTAGGAATGCCTTTCTAACATGGTGTTGAATGTGTTCCTCTCATGGTCAGATGTAAGTGCTGGGTGGGCCATTCTAACTTAGGGTCAGATAAAAGCGCTGAAGAAGACCTACATGGAGGCTAGGCCTACAACCAACATGAAAAAGGGCTGGCTCTGTAGAACTTACTGTGACAAGAAGAATCATGAGATAGCACCTGTGATGATGATCCAGTAGTGATGATCCAGATCGAGTGATGATCCAGATCTAGTGATGATGTTCTAGTGATGATCCAGATACAGTGATGATCCAGATCGAGTGATGATCCATATCCGAAGATGAAGATTCCTTGAAGATGAAGATAACTTGAAGATGAAGATGATGAGGACTCGATGATAATCCATATGATACAGAGAAGAAGACTTGTGCTAATAAATTGTGTCAAGAGAATACCTTCCTAGTTAAGAGGGAGTGTTAATGTATTTGTAACTTCAGAATGTATTCATCCGTATATCTTATGTATTGTAACCCGATGTTTATTCCAGGATGTGTCTATAATGTATTTGAGTCATGTCATGCCCCGATGTTCCTATTGGGAGGTTCTATAATGTAAACAAGTCATGTCAAGTCATTGTGGGTAACCCTCCTATTGATCAAGGGTTAAAGTCCCCGCAATTCTGGGGAACTAGGGTTATTAGACTCTCCTAGTGAAGTCGGCCCAAGTGAGTTATTGTCAAGTCGAGAATTAGTATAAATAGAGAGTGAGTCTCTTTATTTATCACACACTCACTCACACTCATTTGTAGTGCATAGTTGAGGAAGAAGAAGCTGCTAGGGCTAGAAATAAAGATCCTATTGCTGTCAGGAGATCATCTTACTGTTTTGGGGTTTTACTTTTGGTGCTGATTCTATCTCTGAGGAAGTTGCGGGGTTTTATCCATTTATGGTTTCCCTGAGGAAAAACACTGTGTTCATTGTCTCCTGTGTTTGATTGTTGGGCTTGTTATTCTCTCAGTTAAAGATCCTAATATAATGCTAGCTTAATGTTAAAAATCTAACAAATATTAACAATTTCAGTGGGTTTGTTGCAGGTATCTCTTTGACTGCGTGAAGGGGACGAGAAGAAAAAAATCTCCAGCTTCATTCATATAAGTTGTTTAGGGTTTAAGCTCTGTTTTGAAGTGGCTTACAGGCTCTCTGCTTCGATGTTTTCTTTGTTCTATGGTTAAGTTATTAGTTGCTAAAATTTTAAATAAAAATACGACTTCCATATAAGATGGCCTTATGAACATATGGTTGCGAGACCATATTCTTTTAACCTTGTCATTGTTTAATTTTTAAATCCTATTATGATCCATAGGGTCTTGCGATTTCTATGGAGTAATCTGTCATTAATATCGTGGTTATATGATATAATGCATGCATTTGTTTTGGATTCTTTTTAGATTTGGTTACTATACTTTATTAATACTCGACTGCCATCTATGATGGGATTATTATCGGTCTTGGGAAAAGAAAAATTCGTTGCTACGAATTGTTGGGAATCTTGATTTAAAAACTCTAATGTTGATTTACCTAGGTTATCTTTAATCCGGTTGTTGAATGTTTAGATTTAATAATTTGATAGGACACTTATGAATCCATAATTGATTTGTTGGATATGTGAGGAATATCATAATTGATATAATCCTTTATTTGTATGTGAATGTATTTTGATGATTTTTCTTTCACATACCGTATAATATACATAACACACACACACACACACACACACACACACACACACACATTTATGACTATAGGATATTTACGATTCTTTAATTAACAATTAGCTATGTTGTAATTTGTGAATGGGTTTTATATATATCTTGATAGCCTTTCATAAATAAATTATTCTTAGATATTTAAATTAGATCCCCTTGATGCCAATCTAAAATGATACGAGGGTTTAAGAAATAATAAAATGATATCTTTGTAGCTTAACTTGATAGGGAATGCATCTTGTGTACATTAAATTTGATTGTTTTTTTAGGTTCTAACTGTAATTTGTTTAGTATTTGAATAATGTTAACTTTATCTACTTTAATCATAATTTAACTAGATATATGACATAAGAAATAGTTTAACAGACATAATTCACATATATTTAATCATTTAAAGAATCAAGTATTTGAAAAGAAATTGAATCTACAGTAGACAAAAATATCTAGAAATCCTTAACTCGGGTATGGATGTCTAATCCAAGAAGCCTTACTAATAAATTCTAATCATTCATAGGTATAAACAAAAGACATAAACGATATCTAGACTCGATACATAAAAAATATCTAGAATTAATACATGATAGATAATTGTTCAATAGGAATGCATAAAACATTTATGCTTATGAATATAACTGCAATGCTAGGTTTAAAACAAACATCCTATTGTAATTAGAAAAAGAATAAGAACCTGGAACCACCGTTGGGAAAACATAAATGGAATAGTCGTTTCTCCCAACCAACTCCTAGAGAAACCAAATTACTTGCTTTAGAACCCCTGAGCCTGTTCGATGAATCACAAGAGAAAAATCCACTTGATGCACAATCTCTTGCATTATCATATTCAATCCCTATCCAATGCTAGCCTCATGCTTGCTAATGGACATACTATTATATATTATTGTCCCTAGGACTTGGTCTTTTTTGGCCTCCTTCTCTTTAGCACTCAACTAGGAGTTGTGTCCTGATTTTGGGGAAGATGCCTCCTCCATCTTGGGTTGTCACTCAGCAGCTACAACCACTTGTCTTTTCCTCTTGTGGGTCAGCAAACACTCTTCAACAGTTATTCCACTTCTGTCACCTTCAGTATATTTTATTAATAACAAAATAATTCATTACATTTGTTTTATTTTTGACTTTCTATCAAAAGTATTTAGAATAAAAAAAAAGTCTTAGCAGAAATTAATAATAAATTATTAATTCTAGGTGTATTACACCTTGCTTAGTTATTTTGATGACAAGTATTCATGGGGAAGGAAACCAACTCTACAAGTTCACTTAGGTATCATTCTTGGACCAAGGATTACCTTATGAGTACTTTTTTTTATGGTGGTTCTAAGTGACAAGGAGTATTGGGCCAGGAAAAAAGCACAAGGAAGAACCCAAAGCACAAACGCAAGAGGAAAAGTAGGTGCACGATGGGATAAAAGCATGAAGAGGATGGAAGGGAAGTGTAGAGCAGAGGAAGATATGACAAGGATCATTGCGATGAGGAAAGGAATATTAGAGTCGGTGGAAGAGGAAGGTAGAAGAGTTGAGGCTGAACAGGTGGAATTCAAGAAAGGCTGCAGAAGGATGAGTCAATGAAAGACTAAAGGACAGTTTTTGCGGCTACTTATGACTTGTGCAAACAGGTTGAAAGACGTTTCTGCGGCTAGTTATGGCTGTGGTTAATGTAATACAAGAATTTTGCGGCCAGTATGGCCTGTCATCAATGAAATATAAGATATTTTGTAGGTACTTCTGTAAGCAGTAATTGAGATGTACTCAGTCGACCCAGCGCGGTCTTGTAATTTGTATAAATAGGAGGAACCCACTTTGTATAAGTGTAACACCCCGATTTTGACCCCGTTGCATTTAAATAAATGATGTAAATAAATGATTTAAATAATCATGGTGTGGAGATAGGAAAAAGATCCAGCATCAATTTAGTATTTATATTTTGGTAATTAAGGTGTGGCCGATGGTATTTTTTTTATGCTAGCTGAACATTAACAACTGAACATTATGTTAAAAATTGCAATTTTAATTAAAAACCTACAGCTGGATATGTCAACGCAACTAAATGAGATGGGGGCATGATTTTTCCTAAGGGTGAGGGAGTGGGGGATTGGAAGAGTGGGGAAATTCGAATTGGGAAGAGCCTCACTTTGGGAAAAACGTTTTTTGAATTTCTTGGGAAACAAAACACCAAAAATGGCCACCTTTCCCTCATGCGGTAGCATTTTACCTTTCCTCATGACAACAAATGGAAAAACGATTTTGGGGAAAAACAATTGAGCATTCACGCGGCAGGAAGAAAGGAAAAAAAACCATTCTGAGTTTGAACCTTTCAGAAATTTTCTCCTATCCAGCGATCTGAATCCTTCACGTTTCTGGTTTTTGTTTTATGATTTTTCCCTTGTTCGGCAATTTTTGTTCTCTCTCACATTTTCCCTAGTCTGCTAGTTGTTTTCCTGAACAGGAATGCCCTGAATCCGATTTTGGGTCTTTGAGTTGAAAGACCAACAACGTTTTTTGTTTTGGTATTTTTGTTTGCAGCAGTCCATCTAGCACCGACAATGTTCAGAAATTCGTAAATTTCTGTGTGTGTATGTAATCCTTGGATTCTTCTTACGTTTTGATAAATCGTAGGACTGAGATCATTGTGTGTGCATCCACGTTTGGAATCTGAATTGGTTGAAGGAATGGAAATGGAGTGTAGACTTGCTTGATAAACATAGTGTGTGAAAGGACCTCACAGACCAATCTAGAATGATGGTTTTCTTCTTTGCATGCCATGAATAGCACTGGAAGGGAAGGCATGGCCTAAGGGACTACGTAGCAGAGAATGGAATGCTTCTTTGTGTTGGATGTGTCATTATTTAGAAATCAGGCTAGATTCAGTGTGGGTGTTCATAGCTATGGGGTTGATCTCACTAGCTTAGCAGTCATTCTTTCCACCTCCTTGACATCCTATTAAACCCAACTGGAAGGATGGCTTGGCTGGTAGCTTGATAAACCCATATGTTGGCTTGGTTGTGTCTCATGTGAATTTTGCTAAGTGTAAACCATTACCTGTGTAAGTCTGATAAACCCAACTGTGTTGGCTTGAATGAATTTTAATTGTATCCTTGGCTATGGGTGAAGTCTGCTAGTGTTCCTCGTTCCTTTGGGAAGATCATGCCGCACTCGGGGGTGGCAGTGTTGCTGAGATATTAAAGAGCACACTAACTTATGGTTGGGTGGAACGTTGCAATGACATAGCTAGTTGCGGGACAAGATTCTTTCAAAGATAAGTATTCTTGTGTATTTAAGTTCTGCAATTGTATTTGCTTATGAATTATTACAAAATTATGATGAACATGTTGAGTGCATGAATGTGTTGAATGAATGATTTGCTTCCACTGTATATATCATGTACATTTCATTATGCATCTGTTTATACTTATGAATGTTTTATTTTCAAGCAATTTTTATATTATGTTCATGGGGCTTAGTTTGCCCAGATTGTTAGGTGTTAGTCATGTCCTCTCCACTGAGTAAGGGTTGGGGACGTGACAATGTGGTATTAGAGCACTGGTTGCAGCTTTGGGCTTCAATGGGCCAAGATTGAGTAGTTGACAGAGGCAAGATCACCCTCTGTGGCCAGCAAGAAGAGCAATAGATAGGAGAAATTTTTAGAAAAGTGTTGGAAATTGCATAGCGGCTACATTACCAAGATTGGAGCCACAGTAGCGACTGGGTTTCCAAGAGTGAGCCGAAGCGGCGACCGTGTTGGCGAGATGAAGCCGACAATAAGGAAAATTTTTTCTAAGTGTTTGAAAAATTCCTCTTCTTGTATGGAGGCTGAGAAATCCAAAGAAGGGCTGCAACGATAACAACGACAAGAGAAAGAATGAGCCACTACGTGGCAGATAGAAGCTAAAGAGCGAGTTGGTAGAAGCAGCTCATCTTGTCGAAATGCAGCCGCAATGGTGGATGAGGAAAGGAGAAGGGATTTCTAGAAGGGAGCCGACATGGAAGAAATTTCAAAAATTCATCTAAGTGTTGGTAGCGGCGGTAGGAAAAAGAATTTTCGAGCTGCTGCAATGGTCGAAAGTTGAAGTTTGAGCTAATGAAGCGACGAATGAAAGTTGATTTTTGAGCAGCGGCGGCGATGGGGAAATGAAGAATTGAGCCGTTATGGTGGATGGAAGATGAACATCGAGCCGAGATGTGAGGGAAGAATGTTGAACATCAAGCTGCTACGGCGGATGGAAGATGAACATCGAGCCGATGTGTGATGGAAGAATGTTGAACATCGAGCCGCTACGGTGGATAGAAGATGAACATCGAGCTGATGTGTGGCGGAAGAAATTTGAAGATAAGGTCGGTGTGTGGCACTGGATGGAAGATGATGAAGGAGCCAACGTGGCAGATGAGAAAGAAAAAATGGAGCTGCTACGGCGGATGGAAAACGAGGATCGAGCCACTGTAGTGGGTGAAAGTCTAAAATTTTTTCGATGCAGCGGGTGAAAATTATGAAATTTGCTTCGACACAATAGGTTTTTAGTGGGATTTCAGGGTTCTAAAGAGTAAAAAATGGAAGCCTGTTTATGCACCAGGTTGTGAGCCCCCTTGACCCCCATTGTCCCCTTGAGACAGTCGTTGTTATGAGAGAAAGTTTTTTGTTTTGGGAAAAGTTGTCAATGTATGATTTTTCCTAGTGAAGGTAAGTAATGTATGATTCATGTGAATGCTATGCAACTAACAACTATGTTATTAACACATTTTGCAGAATCCTAGTCACCTCAAAGAGGAAGCATTCCAGATAGTGCATTTGGGTAAAGTGAGTTGTGGTTTAGCCATGAGAACCGACAACATGCATGACGATGCACATAAAACCAATGAGTACGAGGAAGATGCTATGGGGGAAAATGTCCAAGTTGGAAATGATGAGACAGAGTCTAATGGGAGAAGATTGCAAGAGACTCCCCCAGATTTTGCAGCCACCATGAGAATCCTAATGGCGAAGATGCAGAGTTACAAGGCAGATAATGAAATATTGGTTAAGGCTCAGGAGGAGCAGAATCTGTTGAATGCAGCCATGCTGCAAAGCTTGATAGATATTCAGATAAAGATGAACTCTGAGGACTGAACAAAAAATCTAGAAGGAAGTAAGAACACTGCTAGAAGAAGAAAGAGATCACCTAGTGAGTCATATGACTCTGAAGGGTCCACTGGAGATTCAAGTTTTGCTTCCCATGAGAATCAGAGAAGGAGGCGCTACTAGAACCACTCATGAGATGAATTTAAGAAGGCAAGGACTCCTACCTTTAATGGTGAGATAAAGACTGGTCAAGAAGATGAAGGTTGGCTTCTTGGGATAAGAAAATATTTCCAAGTCCAAGACTATTCTGGGAATATGAAAGCTAGAGTAGCCATTTTCAATTTGACCGAAATAGCATCCATATGGTGGGAGCATTTCATGAAAGTAAATAAAATCAATGAAAGGAAGATTGTGTGGAAGGAGTTCTAGAAGTATTTCAAGGAGAAGTACCTCTTTGACAGGTACTATGATGACAATATCAAAGAGTTCCATGAGCTGAGATTGGGACAACAGAATATGGAAGGGTACGCCAATAAGTTTTTGGAGCTGTTGAGGTATGTTAGGTACATAAAATATGAGAAGGTGAAGATCCAACATTTTCTTAGTGGATTACCTTAGTCTTAAGAAAATCTAAGTATTGCTACGAGCAAAGAAAGAACAAACCGGATTACCAGAAAACATGGAAGGACAAAAGGAGTGAGAAGTCTGACCAAAGGAAGAAAGGTTACAAACCTTCCAACTTCAAGAATTAACAGAAGCAACCAACACAAGTTGAGAAGCATCCAGCTAGAGCAACGGGAGAGAAGCCAAAAGATCCACAATAGAATAGAGGACCACTCCAATGTTGGAAATGTGGAGGACCCCACATGCGTAGGTACTTTCCACTTGAGAATGAGAATGTAAGGCCAACATACAATATTCAAGAGGTAGAAATAGTGGGAAAAGTAGCAAGGGTCGTACCTAGAATTTATGCAGCACTGGAAGACCGCCAGGAAGATCACCAGTCAATGGTGGTTGAAGTTGCAGGTAATATTGTTGAGAAATCTATTTCTATTTTGATTGACCCTGGTTCTACTCACATTTATATTTCTCCTGGAGTAGTGGAGGTTTGTTCTCTTAGGAAGGTAAAGCATAGCAAGTCTTGGTTAGTTTAGCTAGCCACTGGAACCAAGAGAAAAGTTAATGAAGTGGTGGAGAAATGTCAATTGGTGATGAATGGATTGATCACTTGTGTAGATCTGAATGTTCTACCGCTTTGTTCCTATGGTGTTCTCATTGGAATGGATTGGTTAGAAGCTCACAGAGTGAAGCTCGACTGTTATAATAAGACTTTTGAATGCATGGGTGAAGAAGGGAACCCAGTAGTTGTAAGAGGCATTCCAAAGGTAATATTAGTAAGGCCGATTTCAGCAATGTAGTTAAAGAAGTTATGTAGAAAAGGTTGTCAGTTGTATGCAGCCCATATTGAGGAGGCAACAGAGAATGAAACTCCTAGGTTGGAATACTATCATGTGTTGCAAGACTTCAAGGATGTTTTTATTGATGAGGTTCCAGGACTTCCTCCAAAGAGGGACGTAGATTTCACAATTGAACTTGTTCCAGGAGCAACACTGGTGTCAAGAGAAACCTACAGAATGAGTACACCAGAAATGTGAGAGTTGAAGATGCAGCTACAGGAATTGTTGGATAAAAATTATATCAAGCCGAGTGTGTCTCCTTGGGGAGCACTAGTTCTGTTTGTAAAGAAGAAAGATGGTATGCTCAGATTGTGTATTGATTACAAGCAACTGAATAAAGTCACGGTGAAGAACAAATATCCCTTGACAATAATTGATGACCTCTTTGATCAAATGAAAGGAGTGAAGGTATTTTCCAAGATTGACTTGAGGTTTGGTTACCATCAGGTGAGAATCAAGGATGAAGACATTCATAAGACAACCTTCAGGACAAGGTATGGACATTATGAGTTTGTAGTGGTACCATTTGGACTCATAAATTCACCAGCAACATTTATGTGCCTTATGAATAGTGTATTTAGCAGGTATTTGGACAAATTCGTTCTTGTTTTCCTTGATGAAATTATTGTTTATTCTAAGAATGAAGAAGAGCATGAAGAACATTTGAGACTAACATTGCAATTGCTAAGAGAACATCAACTGTATGCAAAGCTGATCAAGTGTGACTTCTATAGGAATAGAATTCAATACTTGGGTCACATTATTTTAGAGGAGGGTATATTTGTAGACCCTGACAAGATTGAAGCTATTAAGAATCGGCGTACTCCAAAGAATGTGACAGAGGTAATATCTTTTATGGGGATTACAGGACACTACAGGAGATTCATTGAAGAATAATCCAAGGTTGCACATGCTATCACTTCTTTGCAAAGGAAGGGGATAAAGTTCAAATGGACCTTGAAGTGTGAAGAAAGTTTCCAGTGGTTGAAGTATCTTCTCGCAATTGCACTAGTCTTAAAAGTTACAGACCCATAGAAATATTTTGTGGTATGTATAGATGCATGTGGTCAAGGACTTGGAAGAGTTATTATGCAAGAAAACCACGTGATATGTTATGAGTCAAGAAATTTAAAGGAGCACGAAAATATATATGCCACTTATGATCTAGAAATTGCAGCCATAGTACATGGTCTCAAGATGTGGAGGCATTACTTGATGGGTAGAAGATTTGAGCTAAGGACAGACCATTGTGGTATGAAGTATTTGTTTGATTAACCTACTCTGAATGCTAGGCAAGCAAGATGGTTGGAGTTTTTATGTGAGTTTGATTTTGAAATCAAGCACATAAAGGGAAAAGAGAATAAGGTAGCTGATGCACTCAGTAGGAAGGTGCAGGAAATGCATGTGGCATCCATTAGTATTTTCCAGCGAGATTTGAGGCAGCAGATTGCTATCAATGTTGCTGAAGATGAATTGTATGCACAGGTCAAGGACAAGTTGCAGTAGCAAAGACTTGAAAAGAAGTATGAGGGATATAAATTGGAAGAAGATGGACTTATTACCTATAAGAACAGAATTTATATTCCAAATGTAGTAGATTTGAGGAGGGATTTGAGGAGGGATGTTATGGATGAGATCCATCAAGCTCCATATTATGGTCACCCAGGATATCAGAAGATGATTGCTACAGCTAGAAAGTAGTACTTTTGGCCAAGAATGAAAAAGGACATGGCTGAATATATTTCAAGGTGCATGAAGTGTTAGAAAGTGAAGGTTGAACATCAACACCCAGCAGGTTTGTTGCAGCCCTTACCAGTTCCAGAATGGAAATGGGAAGTTATTTACATGTATTTTATTACAGGATTGCCAATGACTTGGATACAACATGATTCCATCATGGTTGTGGTAGAAACGTTGACAAATGCAACATATTTTATATCGGTTAAGTCTACGCATAATACTGGTGACATTGCAAAAATATTCATGAAGGAGATTTTCAAATTGCATGGATATCCTAAGGCAATAGTCTCTGATAGAGATGTCAAGTTCACTTCCAATTTTTGGAAGGGGTTGTTTGTAGATTTGGGTACAAAGTTGAATTTCAGCACTGCCTACCATCCTCATAACGATGGACAGACCAAGAGAGTTAACTAGGTGTTGGAAGACAAGCTTCGCATGTATGTGATGGACAAACCAACAAAGTGGGAAGATTATTTACACCTGGTAGAGTTTGCTTATAATAATGGACATTAGGCATCCTTGGGGATGAGTCCATATGAATATTTGTATGGAAGAAGGTGTATGACACCAGTGACTTGGGATAATCCAGTGAACAGGGTTGTGCTTGGTCCAGAATTACTCAAGGAGATGGAGCAGGAAGTTGTAAAGATCAGGCAGAATATGAAAGTAGCCCAGGATAGACAAAAAAGTTATGCAGATAAGCATAGGGTGAACAAAGAGTTCAGTGTTGGGGATAATTTTTAACTCAGAGTGAGGGCAAAGAAGATTTTCTTGAAGCTTGGAATTTGTGCCAATTTTTCACCTAGATACTGTGGGCCGTTTGAAGTGCTTGAAATAATAGGACCAGTTGCATACAGACTTACATTTCCTGCTAGTGCTAGAGCTCATAATGTTTTTCATGTTTCTTTGCTTAAGAAATATGTACATGATCCTAACCATGCAATAAATTGGGATGTGATTCAGAAGGAACTAGAGGGAGAGTTCCAAACCGAGCCTATGCACATCCTTGCCAAGAAGGTCACAATGCTCTAAAACCGAGCAATATGACAGATGAAGGTGCAATAAGAGCACTACGGTCCTGAAGAATCTACATGGGAGCTGGAGGATGCCATGCGATTGGCACATCTGTTTTGTTTGAATATATGGATTGCTGAGGGCAGTACCAGCAAGCATTTTTGTTCAATGTTGTAAACCATTGAGTACATTGCTATTGAAGAGGGAGGGGAATGTAACACCCTGGTTTTTACCCCATTGCATTTAAATAAATGATGTAAATAATCATCGTGTGGAGCTAGGAAAAATACCCACCATCGATTTAGTATTTATGTTTTGACAAATAAGGTGTGGCCGATGGTATTTTTTTTTAATACTAGCTGAACATTAACATCTGAACATTATGTTAAAAATTGGAATTTTAGTTAAAAACCTACAGTCCACTATGTCAACGCAACTAAATGAGATGGGGGAATTATTTTTCCAAGGATGAGGGAGTGGGGGATTGGAAGAGTAGGGAAATTTGAATTGGGAAGAGCGCCATTTTGGGAAAAAAGTTTTTTGAATTTCTTGGGAAAGAAAACACCAAAAATGGCTACCTTTCCCTCATGCAGCAGCGTTTCACCTTCCCTCATGATGGGGAATGGAAAAATGATTTTGGGGAAAACCAATTGAGCATTAACGTGGCAGCAAGAAAGGAAAAAAACCATTATGAGTTTGAACCTTTCAGAATTTTTCTCCTGTGCAACGATCTAAATCCTTCACGTTTCTGGTTTTTGTGTTATGATTTTTCCCCTATTAGGAAATTTTTGTTCTCTCTCATGTTTTCCCCAGTATGCTAGTATTTTTCCTTAACATGAATGCCCTGAATCCGATTTTGGGTCTTTGAGTTGAAAGACCGGCAATGTTTTTCGTTTTGGTATATTTTTTTGCAGCAGTCGGTCTGGCATCGACAATATTCAGAAATTTGTAAAATTTTGTGTGTGTATGTAATCCTTGGCTTCTTCTTACGTTTTGATAAATCCCAGGACTGAGATCACTGTGTGTGCATCCACATTTGGCATCTAAATTGATTGAAGGAATGGAAATGGAGTCTAGACTTGCTTGATAAACCTAGTGTGTGAAAGGACCTCATAGACCAATCTAGAAGGATGGTTTTCTTCTTTGCATGCCTTGAATAACACTGGAAGGGAAGGCATGGCATGAGGGACTGTGTAGCAGAGAAGGGAACACTTCCTTGTTTTGGGTGTGTCATTGTTTAGAAATCAGGGTAGATCCAGTGTTGGTGTTCATAGCTCTGGGGTTGAGCTCACTAGCTTACCAGTCATTCTTTCCACCTCCTTGATAGCCTAGTAAACCCAACTGGAAGGGTGGCTTGGCTAGTAGCCTGATAAAACCATCTATTGGCTTGGTTGTGTCTAATGTGAATTTGGATAAGTGTAAACCATTTCCCATGTAAGTCTGATAAACCCAACTGTGTTGGCTTGACTGAATTTTAATTGTATCCTTGGCTATGGATTAATTCTGCTAGTGTTCCTCATTCCTTGGGGAACATCATGCCTAGCTCGAGGGTGGCAGTGTTGTTGAGAGATTAAAGAGCACACTGACCTATGGTTGGGTGGAACGTTGCAGTGACATAGCTAGTTATAGGACAAGATTCTTTCAAAGATAAGTATTCTTGTGTATTTAAGTTCTGCAACTATACTTGCTTATGAATTATTATGAAAGTATGATGAACATGTTGAATGAATGATTTGCTTCCACTGTATGTATCATGTACATTTCATTATGCATCTGTTTATACTTATGAATGTTTTATTTTCAAGCAATTTTTATATTATGTTCATGGGGATTGGTTTTCCTAGGTTGTTAGATGTTAGTCGCATCCTCTCCGCCGAGCAAGGGTTGGGGACGTGACAATAAGGGTTAGCTTCATTGTAGCTTCATCGTTAGGTTCAATAAATAGTTTCAAGTTAGCTTCACCATTAGCTTGTTAGAAGAGTAGTAAGGAGATATCAGAGAGGATACTGATAATAGAAGGCTGTTTAGATGCAAATCTGCAACTGAGTGTGCAGACCGTTTTGTAGAGTCAATCCGCAACTGAGTGTGTGGATAGTAAAGTAGAAGATTCGATCTAGGATGTGTGCGGATCAGTAGGGGTAGATAGGAGAATAAACTAGAGAGCATGAGAGCAAGAAGAGTCTAATATGTAAAGACATATCTTAAAACAATCTGTAAATTGCAGACTGAAAGGTGCTACCTATATTTCTCATGCCAGATGAAGAGAACCTTGGTGGTTTTTCCCAGATGGGTTTCCACGTTATCTCATGTATAATGAATGATTTAATGATGTGTTGAATGTTTAACTGTTAAATGTTGAATGTTGATTATCTTGCATTATTTACAGTTATTGTTTGAATGAATGTCACAATACTGATAAGCAATGAATGGATGGATATCTGAGCATCAACAAACCATTGTGTATTAGTTTATTTCAAACACTATTAAGTACTAATATAAGTCGTAGCATAATCAATTTATATTAAGGAATCAACTGTATCACACTATTGCACCATATTTTAAGTTTTCAAGGATAAGGTTGTGTCGCACTATCGCGCCCCGTTGAGTAGTAAAAGACTCCAAACCTCCATCTTTGTTGAGCGCCTTGGCTGCACGCCAAGGTACTATAATCCCTTGCCAACTACAAAAACATGGTTCTGGAAGTTACACATTAATATATTTCGGGTGAGACTGCTCATTCCTAGCGGGTGTTGTCATCTGATCTTGCTTTATCGGGCTAATGTCTTTGGGTGTTTTGTTGAACCTGGGTCGAAAGAGTTGAGAAAGTAGGCCAACAAATGGTTTTGTTGCTGTGAGCTGTAATCATTTGAATCGAGGAAAATTTTGTGGAATTTGACAAAGAAGAAAATCAAGGATTGGCTAGAGTTTAAGACGCTGGTATTTGCGTAGCAAGAGAGAGCAAGAACAAAGTTGAGCGCAGAAAACTGTTTGGACATGTACATATACTCAAATATTCAGGAGATCTTCTTTGCAGAGTTTCCTATTGTACTGCACGAGTAGTTGTCAAGATTGGCGACTAGGCAGACAAATTTTTAGAGAAGAGAAGTGGTTGAATGGAGTGATCAGTTGATTCATGAGATAACTAGTGTAAGTAATCCCATCTCTAGAGCTGTTGATTTTTGGGTTGACAATATTTTGCAAGGGTATATTACTGAGTTTGTAGTAGAAACGATAACCTCATATAGTGAGGATTATTTTTTTTCTTCCAAGGACCCCGAAGAAGGTATTTGTGATCTATAAATACATGGATAAAGATGCTCATTTATGAGAAGGGTATCTTGCGATTGAGTAGTTGAGTCGCATATCTAATAGGAAGGATATGTCGCAAAGGAACTATAGAGAAAATGGGAGATGGTGAGATGAGATGTTCCCAGGAAGTACAGAACATGAATTAGAAGCTAGATTCCTAAGGAGTCGTAGTAGATTCAGGTCAGGAAAAAGAAGAAAGACAAAAGGAGGTATACAAACTCCTAGTATGTTTGAAGAAAGTGAGTATGACATTGAGTTGCATCTAGACGAAGGGTCTTGCGATGATGAGGAAGACTATAGACCGATCTAGGAAGGAGCAGAAGAATCTAAAGAATCTACAGAAACACCAAGATCATGACGAAACTACATCACGCCAGGAGTCTCACTAGAGGTAAGGTATAGAGCCTCATCTCCTGAAAGAGTTGTTAACAGGGATAGTGCTAGTACTGTGACTAGCATGCAAAGGAGTCCACCTTCATTGATTCATTCTTTTGATAACCTTGATGCCAACTTAATGGTAGGGGAAGATATTAGATCACATTCAATGGGAATGGAGCAGAAGATCCAGAAAAAAATTGGTTCCTTTGCGAAGCTGTCTAGATGGTTCACCAAGTTCACAGTGTGGACCTCAGAAAAGTGTAGATGATCACAACTTTGTGGGGTCGTGCGCTGAACTGTTTTATGAAGTTTTGTGTAGTACTAGCAGGAACCCCACAGAAGACCCTTGATGAGATTCGACTCGCGATGATCTATGAGTTTGAAAAGCCTAAATATGAGTTGCAGTGCATCACTGAGATCAAGGAGATAAAGCAGTTACATACGGAATCCGTATGGGATTTTGATCAGCAGTTTAAAAAATTGATGGCCAAAGTTAGTTTCTAGATGTCAGATGTGCATCATAAAGAGTGGTTTATTGCTGCAATGTTACCACACATTCAGTATCCTTTGATGCAACAGAATATTGTATCATATACGTAAGCCGCATAGAACTAACATTGAAGTTAGAATCCTTGCTGATCGAAGATGGTGGTGCATGTATGATGCATATTCAGTCGTAGTTAGCTATTCTGACTGTACAGCTGCAGGGTATCATGAAGGGCAAAGAAGCATGTGAGGACTTATGGTGCACATGATGTCAGACGGATGGATGCACCAAGGATAATTGTCCATCATACATGAATTATATCTCGTCGGGGGCACATAATCCATTAAGTACTCACGGGCTACCATGGTGCCACATATGCCAGACTAGAGGGCATCTCAACGAGGATTGTTTATACTTACAGAAGATTGTAAGTACCCCAACCAATATTTATTGTAAAATTTTCAAATCAGTAGGGCATGATGAGAAGGATTGTAGAGCATATCGGCTCCTGAAGGAAAATACAATAGACACTTACTTGATAAAGAATGATGGGAAGGTTTGGGATGAACATGAGTAAGTGCACTACTAGCCTACACCTTTTCCACAACACCAGTATAAAAATATGTATCATTCGTAGTATGCGCCTCAGAACCAGTACGCATTGCAAAATCAGTATGAGCCACATAATCAATTCCCACCGCAAAAACCACACCCTCGGGGAAAGGGGGTGGAAAATTCTAAGGAAAAGGAGGAGGAAGATTTGGAAGAGGAAGAGGTCAGGTTACATGCTATAAATATGGACATTTGATCCATTATGCTAGAGATTGTCAAGATCTTGCAAAGGCATGTTCATATTGAAAAGCGCAGGACCATAATGTGGAACAGTGTCCGCAATTTATTACGAAGTGGCAAGCTCAAACTGTCGGAGGTCCTAATCCTGCACAGAATATCAACCCAAATCCTAACCCTAGTGTTCATATGATTTCTAGCCTAGAGAACTAGGCACTATTTTCGTGACACGAGCAGGTGCTATGACCGGAGCCGATCAGGATAAACCGCAAGAACAGTCGTAGGTGCGACCCACGATGAAAAATAAGGTTCCATTCGACATTAAAAAACAAAAGCAAGTATTTTTGGATGTGCAACCTGAGTTTGTGGACCCAGAATGACCATCAACCTTAATAGAAGTCAGGGAGATGCCTGAACGCTTCCAATAATTATTCCAGAGGAAGATTCTGAAAATATTAGTAAACTCAAGTCATTTATTTTGAGTTGCTTAGCATCAGTAAAAGATAAAGATGCCATCGCAGAACTACAAGCACTGATAGAAGAAACTCCAGACGAGTCACAACTTGAAAGAATGGTTAACCATGTCAAAAATAAATTCAAAACAGGATGCAAGTTAAGAATGATTGCGTAGATAGGGGATTATGACATGGATTACATTGTGGGTAAGAAGGAGCTGCATTGGAGAAATTAAAACTCTCAATATTTGGATCTAGGGTCAGAGGTCAATATTTTGACGTGACAAACTTGGGAGAGCATGGGTAAGCCACGAATGGACTGGTCTCTTGTCTAGTTGAGACTCGCAAATTAGACAAATGTCTTACCAATTGGTAGGTTGAGTCAAGTCCCTGTCGACATTAAGGGACTGCGTACATTTGCATACTTTGAGGTCATTAACATTGTCGATGACATAGACCCATATCCCACACTTCTCGGGATAGATTGGGCCATCGAAAATCAGGCCATCATCAATTTCAAGAAAAGGATTCTCTCATTCGAGGATGGTGAGATGAGGGTAGTGTTGCCCAATGATCCACTAGAGGGACATAGGTATGTCAAACTAGTCTACAATGAAGGAAATGGAAATTACCTAGACCATATCTATAATATCAGCGCACCAAAAGAATACTACATACATCGTATAACGCATGGAAACCTGAGCTGGAAGAGTGCTACTTCATGCACATTAAATTTGGGGGAGGCCTTGGAGAATTGGAAAAAAGATTGCATGATGTCTCGATGTGAAGATGGCCCAGGATAACAAGGTGTGTGCGACGGGTGGAAAACCATCCAAGGGAGATACCTACCTATAAGGGTTTACCTAACCTTGCGACATTCCTAAGTGATTTTGAGGGACTTGTAACAGAGCCACAACACTTGTCTGCATTGGACTATGTATTAAAAGATACGCTCACTTGATGGTGGGGAACACATAAGAAATCCATATGCTGGGCCTTTGTCTCCAGTATTAGATTGCGCTTAATTCAAAAAAGTGTATTTTTTGCACACCATTTGGTGTACTTCTAGGTCATGTTGTATGTCGCGACGGTATTTTTGTCGACCCTGTCAGGTGAAATAACTCCTGAATTTTTATTATTTCTCCATAGAATGCCTTTATTTATACATCTACGATGACTCTTGGGATCACACATCCAAGAGTCTCTTCATATTCCTACTATTTACAATAACATATAATCATGATGGATTATATTCCAACAATCCCCCCCTAAATCCGAAGGGGTGTTAGTAAGTCCGAGCATGTTTCTGAATCTTTCAAACTTTTCTTGTCCAAGCGCTTTGGTGAAGATGTCTGCAACTTGATCATTTGTGGAACAATGTCGAAGATGGACTGTCTTGGCCTCTACATGATGTCGAATCAAATGATACTTTGTTTTGATGTGTTTGGTTCGATCATGGAATCTGGGATTCTTAGCCAGATTGATTGCAGAAGTATTGTCGATCAATAATGGAGTGGAGTTCTCTTGTTTTTCTTGCAAATCTTCAAGTATCTTCCTGAGCCATACTATTTCTTTCGTTGCTTCAGCTGCAGCCACATATTCTGCTTCTGTTGTTGAATCTTCTGGAACTAACTGTTTGCGTGATCTCCATGAGACAGCTACTGATCCAAGACTCATAGTGTATCCAGAAGTTGATACTCATGTCTCCTTATCGCCATCAAAATTTGAGTTTGAGTACCCAATAAGTTTGAAGTCATCCACCTTAGAGTACTTGAGTCCAATGTCTTGAGTCCCCTTCAAGTATCTTAGAACTCTTTTTGTAGCTGACTAGTGTCCTTCACAAGGTTTATGGATGAACCTTGAAAGTATGCCAACAACATAAGAAATATATGGTCTAGTTGTTGTAAGGTAGATAAGTCTTCCTACAAGTTGTCGATACTTGGTCACATCCTCAAATTCTTTTCCTTCGCTTGATGTGAGCTTCATTTTCTGTTCCATTGGAGTAGAGATAGGGTTGCATTCTGTCATGCAAAATTTGTCTAGTAGTTCTCCAACATACTTTTTCTGAGATAGGAATATGTACTTAGGATGTTGAGTGACTTCAATTCCTAAGTAATAGTGGAGATTTCGCATATCTGTCATTTCAAAGATATTTTTCAAATCTATCTTTATGGATGCTATATAGCTCTCATTGTTCCCTGTTGTAATCTCACAGATCACATAAAGTTACCAATAATACATAAAATATATAGAAATATACATAGAGACAAGAGATATGAACAGATAGGATGAACAGATTATCTTATTCTCAATAGATCATACAAAGCCAAGAACTGAACTTCGTTCTTGTGTGGCTCAACAGCCTAATATATACAGGTTACAAACAGTTACAATCATAACTACCTGTCGGTTCACCGAACCGACACGACTATTAGTTAACAGACTAACTACTGTGTTTACTCAGCCGACCGACGTAGTCAGTCTCTCGACTTAGTCGGCTGATCGACTAAGTCGGTCTTCGTTCAAGTCGACTTATGTCGACTTGCTCCTTCTACATCTCCCCCACAAACAAAACATTTCTTTGTCCCGAAGAAAGAGGGAGGTAAAAAAAAAATAGATTAGAAGTACAAAAATAGATTGCAAAGGGATACTGCTACTGAGGTGGGCTGTGCAGACGAATAGTTGGTCTCTTCTGCACGCAGACTTCGACTATTGCTGGTGCTGTGATGGCAAGCTGATGTTGAAAGTCTGTCCATGTCTGCAAAGCTTTCTGAATGTCGATGGTCAGAGTAGTAAGATTTGAGAGTACCGACATCTTCTCTGCCATGGGCATTTCTGCAATATTTTCCATGTTGGGGCCCATCAGCTGATTGTGTTCTTCCGCAGTCTCAAGGAGTCTCTTCATCTGCAGACAGATGTTGTCGACTTTCTCCAAGTTGGGAAGGGATTGCTGAACCCACTGGTGTGCCTCACGTTCCAACTGCTGCAGCTTAGTGTTTTCCATCACTATTTGTTCCTCGATTGTCTGCCTCAGTTCTGTCTCAGTCGACTTCCTTCTTTCCAAGGCCTGAATGCCTTGTCTGTTCTGCCGCGTCTGAGTATAGACCTGCCCATAGTGAGTAGGCCAATCTCGGAGTACTTCCTCAGTTACAATGTATTCCTCCATGTGGTCTTGTAGAAGTTTGTGAGCCTCCGAGAATGCTGTGTGCTGAGTCAGGAGCAGTCAGGAAGTTTCTTCTTTTTGCCCGGCCTTAGTCTCTTGGAGGTGGGTTTGTATGGTTGACACCAAACCTTCAAACAGCTGATATGCTCGTTCCAGCGGTCGGTCGGTAGCAGCTTCGACAGGTCCTGGGGTAATAGTCTGTACAAGAGACCTGCATTTGTCGAGGAACTCGACTTCTTTTGTTTCCTTATCCTTGAGCTGTTTCCTTAGTCGGGTCGTCCTCCTCTTCGACTCTTTGGCTAGGGTGTTGAGTAGCTGGCCAACCTCTGAGTCGGTCAATGAGCTTACATCCTGTAAGCTAATCCTTAGTTGAGCGGGTCTAGGAAGAGGGTCTGTGGTCTCCTTTGCTTGCTCCGTGGGTTTGTCGTGAAGACCTGCAGAAGTGGAGGGTAGATCAGAGGTCGAAGGGGTTTGTGTCGGAGGGGTTGGTTCAGTGGTCGGGGGTTTTTGTGTTTGGGGAGGTGGTATGTTCTCCTCCGGTTGTGATGGTGATGAGGGTCTCAGCTGTGAATCAGGTGGTGGTGGAGGTGGTGGAGATGATGGGGGTGGTGGTGGGGAGGGAGGGTTTCCTGATCGTGGTGGTGATGGAGAATGGTGTTGGGGACTTTGGTCGGAAGAAATAATGTCTTCTTCCGGTCGGTAGTCGGTGAAGGTCTGTTCCATGCCTGATACATCGCCTCCGTCATGTATTCTTGTAAATACTGTCGTTTCCTGGGCGTATATCTTGCTGCTGGCTTTCAGGGGTGTTGTTGTCTTGATTGTTTGGGCTGACTGGAAGATGGCAGGCAGCGTCTGAAAGAATGCTTTGAGTTCAGCATCTGTGCTGGCCCTAGCCCTGAGTGCTTCAGGGATAGCTCTTTCAAAGACTTCCAGGGAAATGACGGCCTGCTGCACTGGTGCTTGCTCCTCGACTATTTTAGTCGGTGATGGAGGGGGAGGAGTCGTCACCAGGTCGACCACATCTTCGGACAGTGGTGTTGTTTTGGCATTCTTTGGCCGACCTTCGGGTGCTCCTGCTTCGACAAAACGTTGAAACTGGGTTTCAACAGTTACCTTATTTGCTCGGGCATCCTCGACAATATCGAGTGCTGAGGCTGCCAGTTCATCTTCGTCATCTGTGGAGTCGGCAAGGACAAGCTTGCGCTTACCTTTGCCTTGCTGACGTTTCTGCAGTTTGATGTTTCTTCTGGCAGTGGCTATCTCCTTCGCCAGTTTCTTGAGAATGCTCCGAGACACAGCATATTCAGGGTTGTCTTCCTCGACTTCTCCTGTCGGGGTCTGAGCGGGGTCGACCGTCTGAGTAGCCGGGGGAGCTGTTTGTTGTACTGGTTGTTGTGCTGGTGGTGGTGTCTGGTGTTGCTTGGTCGGAGGGTCCACTACTGGTGCAGTCGGATGCTTTACTATTAAGTGCACCCGACCAGGAGTGCCAGTTGGAGTATCTTGCGTTACAAACGTGCTAATATACAGGTGCAACTCGTAATATTCCTCCTTCTCCTGGTCGGTCAGAGGTTCGACTATAGAGAAATCGACCTGTTTTGTAGCCTCCGGGATTTGAATTTTGGTTTTTATCTGCCTAGACAGCTCCCGAAAGATCTGCTAGACTGTGGGATAGTAGTCGAGGTCCCTGGTATTTGAATCTTGAGTGTTTGATGACCATAATGATGTATGGTCGAGCTCCAGCTGGATGTGTGAGTTGACTGGGAGGTGTCGTCGGATGTTCTGGGGCACCCTCCACCTTGTCGTGCGCAGCTTAAGCTGCTGAAACCAGTTTTCCAGAAATACCTTGCCTTGGTTGAGTTCATGCACAGTTCCTTTTTGGGAAAAGGGTTTGAACCTGTGCATCTCAAACCTAGTCGGCTCTCGGAAGACAGGACTGCCTTCCGGACAGATATAATACATAGCAATCCAAATAATTAAGGAGGGGAATTTGATAATACCTCCTGTTTCCTGACAGCGCTCACATATGGTTTTGACCAAGTCTGCGAGGTAGTCTGCCCATCGGAAAATGTGGCCGTTAGTTGTAATTTGGTCGACGACGTCCAGCATTTCCAGCTTGAGGTCACTGCTGTGACCAGCCAAAGTGAGAGTAATGGCGATGATTTTCGCCACAATCTGTGGTGTCCGTGCCTCGATCTGACTGATCATTAGGCCCTTGGAGTTCTTACCCGACGTTGAACCTGTAAAGTGTTCGACTAGCCCTTCCTTGATCCCAATGGGGACCGGGTCACCCTGGTTTGACAGACCAGTAAGTCGGGAGATAACATCTCCATTGATGTCGATTGGTCGGTCAAAGTAAAATCTGCCGTTGTGGTAACGACTGATGATGAATTTGACCGCGACTTCCTTTGTACCAGTGAAGCTGGCCATGAGAGGTGCGTTTGCATAGGCATATATGGTGCTACGCCTAACTTTCTCAGCCTCCTGGGTCATCCGTCGGTCTTCAAATGCCCATTCTTGAATATCCGTCCATAGCTTTTGAAACGGACCCTCCTGGACTTTGGCGTTTTGGATTCGCTTTAGTCGCTGGAGTAAGGGTGAGTCTGCTGCCTGAAGTTCTTGAGCCTTAGCCGAAGCTCTGGTGCATTTGGGTGCCATGGTTTCGGACTGAACAGACTGGTCTAAA
>LPNX010372620.1:37531-88257 GCA_001517045.1 Pseudotsuga menziesii | reverse complement strand
CTATAAGCGAAAGAGCCAAATTCACAAACAAATGTGGTTTTCTTCTGATCTTCCTTTGCTATAGGTACTTGATTGTACCCTGAAAATCCATCTGTGAATGCGTAGCATTCATGGCCTGCCACTTCATTCAAGATTTCATCAGCATAAGGTGTGGGAAAGGGATCTGTCAGTGTGACTTTATTAAGTTCCCTAAAGTCGACACAGATTCTCAGTCTGGTCGGGTCGTGTTTCTTAGGCTGGACGACCATGGGACTTGCCCATTCCGACTGGTCGATGGGGTAGATGATACCTGCAGCTAACATGTTGTCTATCTCCTTTTTAACTATTTCCTTATATTTATGAGCTAGTTTATAAGGCCTTTTCTTTACAGGTCGGACATCAGGTTTAGTGTCGATTTTCATTTCTCCCATTTCTTGAACTAACCCTTTCAAATCTTTATAATCTCTTGCAAAGACATCTTGGAATTCCCTGAGTAAGTTCACTATTTCGGCAGTTTGTTGCTCATTCCAATAATCACCAATTTTAGCTAATTTTGGTCGGTCGTCATTTGAAATGTCGACCTCTTTGGTTTTTACTTTGGCATCTAACCACTCTGGGGCTTTATCTTCATTTATCGGTCGACTTCCTTCCTGGAACTGTGAGAATGTGGCAGGGAAGTCGGCTGCAGTCATTCGGTCGAGGTCAGGTTTTTTGGTAGTCGCGACCCTAAGCACAGAGTGGATCGGTTTTGTTGTTTCAGCATGGTTGGATTTCCATCTGAAGCTTTTACCTTCGGTGTGTTCATTCTCCAATTGTAATCGGGTCGACTCGACTTTTGATCCTATGTGGAGACTATTACAGTGCTTGACCTGTCGAGGGTCTTTGTCAGGGAATGTTTCAGTCGGTTGAATGAACTGTTTAATTTGTTGTACTGGCTCGACTAATTGTTGATCTTCAGGGATAAAGTTTAAGGTTTGGATGAAATTTTCTTTGAGGTCGTTCCAGAAAAAGGTTTCACCTTTTGCTTCCTCCATTTTATACCATTTGCTAGGTAAGTCGTCTAGGGTCGAGGGAAACAAGTGTGGCCAGGCTCTCTCATCCTTATGTCCTAGGCTTCTCCATTCTTTTTCACAAGTTTGGATGTGTTCTTGTGGGTTCTGGCCTTGAGTAAAGATGGGTATCTGTGCTTGTGGGGTGAGCTTCTTGCCACCAAACCTTTCAACAAAATAAGTTGCAGCACTAGTCCAGGTCTGAAGTTTTGTCTAATGGGTATCCCACCATCTAGCTGCTTGACGGGTGAAGGTTTCTACTAAGCTCTGTAGTCGGCCATGTTCTCCAATGTTCTTAGACACTTGTTCAACATGCATGACTGGGGATTCCCTCTCCTTATACCTTGTTTGGGTTCTGGTAGTTCTGGTGGTCGGTTGTAAGGTAGGGTGTTCTCTTATTTTTCTCTCAAAGATCTTGGGGATAATTGAGACTAGAAAGCACTATCGGGTGGGTTTTTTCTGTACTTTTTGGATAGTCCAGCACCCTCTTGCTTGTGTTTCATAGTTTTCCATTTCCCAGTCATAGAGTTTAGCATCTGAATTGTAACCAACTGAGTCGGGGTTACCTAAGTAAAGCTCCCCTTGGGCGTTTGGTTTTGTGTAGTCAGTATTGTTTTGGATCTGATAAAGTTGTCGGATATCGACTTCCTCATTAATTGGTTCAACCCAGGGTTGGCCTTGGGAGGGGTTAATAGGTACTATGACCTTTTGACCATTTCCTTTGAGTTTAATACGTTCTTTATCTAGAGAGATAGAGGCTTTCATATTTCTACCCCAAGGTCGACCTACAAGGGCTGGGAAGGAGCTAGATCCTTCCTTTGGGTCAATAATTTCGAAATCAACCTTAGTCGATATGCCTTTAATGGTTGTGTCTACATTTTTCCAAACCCCAATGGGTTCAATAAGGCCCTGATCGGCTAGTTTAAGATAAATACCTGACTCATAGAGTCGAGGTCGTCCCATCCTCTCCCAGGTATCCCGGGTCATTATATTTACCTGAGACCCAAAATCAAGCACCACTTGTCGGACATGGAAACCTTCAATTTCCAGGTCGATAAGAGGATCGACATCATTTTTGTCTTTTTGATTTAAACTACAGATGTTCTTAGTTTGTTTCTCAGGGTTAGTGTTTTTGATTTGATGCAATAAATCAATGAACTGACCGACAGATTTCTCTATTTGAATAAGATGGGTTAAATGCTGGGTCGAGTCGTGTCGACTGTGACTAATGTCTTCATGCTGTGCAAGGTTTGTAAATATGTGTGTGGCTTCCTGATATGTGTGTTGTTCCTTGCAAGGGTCAGGGTATGTATTTGTGTGTGTGATCTTACTAATTTGAGGATTGTCAGGCCCGGTTTTAGTGCCTTGTCGAGTGACGATGTGCAAATTCTTAGTAGTTATGACATCATTCTTCTGGACACAAGACAAGACATTAACATTCTTTTTATTACTAATTTTTTCCAACATTGTAGGGCAATCCTCCAAGGAGTGATCGCCTACCCCACAATGTGTACAAAATTTAAGATTAGTCCTGTCCTTGTATGGACAGTCTGCGCATCTGTGCCCTTCTTTGTAACAAATAAAGCATTGAGTAGGTCGACGACTTCGTATTTCTCGACTCCCAACGAATCGTCCTGTTCGTCCAATCCCTGGGCGTCGATTGTCATTTCGACGGTCGTAGCGTCGGCCATCATTTCGTTGCCCATTCTGGTTATTATTATTGTTCTGCTCTGTGTTCTGTGCTACAGCATTAGTCTGGTAGACGGCCTGGTAGTTTTGTCTATTTTTGAGGTTAAGATGGCAGTCGGCCGTGTTGTGATTTGCAGTTTCACATATAGCACACCAGGAAGCTTTTCCATTCTTCATATTGTAAGGACAGTCGGCGGTGGAATGGTCTCCTCGTTCCTGGCAGATGTCACAAAACGCCTTTGTCTGTACAAAACGGACATCTTTTCGACTAAATTGCTGTCGACAGTTATCTTTTGTATGTCCGGCTGTTGAACAGGTAGTACACCAGATGTCTTGGTTCTTAAGTGTGAGCTCCTTCAAGGACTTCTGCATATTCTCCAGCTGTTCTTCCAAGCGGTGGTCGGTCGGGCAGGCAGGTATGTCTTCATCCATCTCGACCTGCAAAGCTTTTGTCAACGCATCTTCGTACGACTTGAAGGTCTCCAGACTGATGTGTCGGCGAACTTTCTGTGAAAGTCCTGCAAGGAACCATTGAATGAGTAACTGTTCATCGATGACATAGTCTAACGGACTCAATAGATCCTTCCATATTTTATCGTAATCGTGGACTGTTTCTCCTGGCTTCTGTTGGGTCATCTTCAGCTTCTTGGCTGCCAGGTGTTTAGCGTCTGGAGTCTTGAAAAAGGATAGGAATTGCGTCTTTATCTCTGATTTTGTTGCTCTAGGTTGCCTTTCGGTAAATGTCATATACCATGTGAGAGCTCTTTTCCGAAGGGCTCCTGTGAACTGGGCTATCTGTCGGTCTTCTTCTGTTACTTTGTTAGCCTCCCATATCGACTCGTAGACGAACCAGTGTCGTCTGGGGTCTTCATCACCCTCATAAAGGGGAATTTGAGCAGATCTGTGACCCATGTCGGAGTCACTGTCACTACTCTCTGATGATGTCGGAGGTGGAGGTGGAGGTGGAGGTGGAGGTGGTGTTGTAAGGGGTGGGTTTGTTGAGTCAGACGAATCTGTTGGGGTGACGATGGGGTTTTGGTCGACGGAACTTGTGCTTCCGTCGGGTGTCGAGTCTTTCTCGTCAAATAGTGGATTGTTGATAATTTGTCTTCTTAATGACCCACTGTCACTTTGTGTGCCCAGGTCTGACTCTTGTGTATCTTCTGAAGTTGTGTGTGGCAGGGGGGGTGCTCCTTCATGTGTCGGTAGGAGCAAGTGGATACTACGAAAGGAGGGTGCTGTTTGAAAGGTCACCCAGTTACCTTCGATCGGTCGATGTATGACGAGATGTGGACCCGGGTATGGTTCATCGCCTAGTCGGCTCCAGAGGGTAATATCACCAGCTCTTAGTCGAAGGTCATCTTTAATAATAGTTTGTATTCTGGTACGCGGACTTACTGTGGAAAGGGTTACTCCTTCATCGGGAACAATTAGTTGGAGAGCTTCTGGCTGCTCTATCCACATTTCATCATCTTCAGGGGACACCTCTTCTTCTTCGCCTTCTCTGCGTCGGTCATGACCCGATTCTGGCGGTACTTCATCATGGTCGGTCGCCCTAGGGTTTTGCTGCAGCTCTGCGGCCCTTTCTCGTCTGGATTCCCTTTTCTTCTGTCTTTCATCCCTTTTGATTCTCTTAATGTCTGACATACTGTAGTACAATACTATGTCTTCAGTTCCACTTCGGTCGATTATGCATTACTGGTGACGACGGCTCTGGTCGACTAGGATCCACTATGCTCTAGGTCCGACACATGACCAGTTACCCCCCCATAGCCTACCCGACGCTTTTTAGAAAGCTCGGATAGTGTCTACTTACTCAGGAAGTATTCCCACTCCCTTTCAGCAATGAATTTTTCCCACTGCTTCTGCTTCTCCGCCCAGTTAGTGTTTGAGGGTGGTTCACGTAATAGAGGTCGAGGTTCAACGATGTGCCTTGCTCCTTTCTCTATTAGAAACTTGAACGGTAAAGCCGGTAGGGAACACAAGAATTGATCAGTCAATTCTGTGAAAAATTTCTGTCGAACAGTTTCCACAGAAGTCCTGTCTTCGACTGCTTGTTCCTCACAGAAGTCGTCGGCTATCTTTTCGAACCACTCCGAGAGATTTGTACGTCCTCCTCGGATCAGTTTCTGGAGTAACTGTGCTTCTTTAGTCTTGTTCGGTTTTCTCATCCAAAAGCTGCTTCAGTAGATGTGGCACGGATTCGACAAATTTTTCGTGAGTTTCAGTGAAAAATATGGCTTTTGCTTCTACGACTATCAATCTGTTCCTTCTTGCGTAATTTTGTAGATAGTTAGCAATTTTTCGCTCCCACCAGTCCTTGATCTCCTGCTCTGGTATCATATGTGAGCATATATTCCAGCTATGTACTACCGGCAATGGAACCAATGTTGTAATCTCACAGATCACATAAAGTTACCAATAATACATAAAATATACAGAAATATACACAGAGACAAGAGATATGAACAGATAGGATGAACATATTATCTTATTCTCAATAGATCATACAAAGCCAAGAACTGAACTTCGTTCTGGTGTGGCTCAACAACCTAATATATACAGGTTACAAAGAGTTACAATCATAACTACCTGTCGGTTCACCGAACCGACACGACTATTAGTTAACAGACTAACTACTGTGTTTACTCAGCCGAACGACGTAGTCGGTCTCTTGACTTAGTCAGCTGATCGACTAAGTCGGTCTTCATTCAAGTTGACTTATGTCGACTTGCTCCTTCTACATTCCCTGTCATCAAAAGATCATCTACGTACACCACAAGATACACAACAGATCTTCCAACTTTCTTTATAAACAGTGTTGCATCATCAAGATCAAAATGTTCGAAATTTAACTTCAAAAGATGCTCGGTTAATTTTTCATACCATGCGCGAGGTGCTTGTTTTAGGCCATACAAGGATTTGAAAAGCATGCATACCTTTTGTTCTTTTCCTTTCACAACAAAGCCTTCTGGATGAGACATGAAGACATTCTCTTTCAAGTCTCCATTCAAGAAAGCAGTCTTCACATCCATCTGATGAACTTTCCACCCATTCTGAGCAGTTAAAGAGAGTAAGGTATGGATGGTAGCCCAATTTGCTACAGGAGAAAACGTTTCTTCATAGTCAATTCCTTCCTTCTGTGCATAGCCTTTTGCTACAAGCCTCGCTTTGTGCTTGTCAAGTGAGCCATCTGATCTGTATTTGTTCTTGTACACCCACTTGCAGCTAATTGGTTTGGTTCCAACTAGAGGGTCAACCAGCTTCCAAGTTCCATTCTTCATGAGTGCATCATACTCATTCTACATAGCTTCTTTCCACTCAACTCGAGTAGAAGCTTCTTCAAAGGAAGTTGGTTCAAAGTTAGCAGATAAATTAAATTCACAATCACATGATACATCCATGTCATCACCTGAATTATCTGCTTCTCCTCCATCTTCATGTCTTTTTGAACTTCTCATTCCCATCTTCCCAACTTCATCCGGATGGACACTTTCAAGTGTCTTTGTGGCCCATTTAGGAATCTTCCATGATGGTCCTGGTTGATCAGCTGGTGGTGCTTCATTTCCTTCAAGGTTGAGTCTTCCAAGTCTCTCAATCACGTCATCCAGTTGAATATCTTGTTTAGGTGAAGTAGCATGAACTTCTTCATGTGGGGGATTTGTTGCTTCATGTGGAAATTCCAAAGGTTGATCGAGAATAGGAATCCCCCCTTCAAGGTTTGGAATTTCATATTCATTTTCAGAAAATTTCTTTGGATGAGGATATTTTTCCAAATGATCAAGCTATCTCTCAATGGACTGGTCATTTTTATTAGTCTCAAGAAAAATGACATCTCTGGAAATAACAAACTTCTTGTTTACCTCATCATACAGATGGTATGCCTTGGAGTTTTCTTCGTACCCCAGGAAAATGCATTTTCTGCTTCGAGCACCAATCTTGTTTCTTTGCTCCTTTGGAATCAAGGCTGTTGTGCTTAGGGTAGACTCGGGTTCTGTACTTTTGTCTTCGCACCAACAAAAGACCCACAGTGTTGGCCCTTTTGGCAACAACCTGCGAACAGGTTGCAGTCTCACCCGAAACAGCTATGGGGTGCCACAGAATCAGGTTTCTGCAAGCAGAAGAGGGATATTATTGTACCTTTAGCTTATAACAATTGATAATCATAAAATACAGAGCTTTGACATTCACTTATTTAGCTTCGCGGTTAGATAAACAAACAGTGCCTTGCTTAACCCTTTACTGGGAATTCACAGCGAAGTTAGTGTTTTAGCAGTGATCTAACTTATCAGTTATATATTTATCAATGCATAAAATAACATAACAACAACAAAAAAGAACCATGACACAAGATATAACGTGGTTCACCCGCATTTTAGGGGCTACGTCCACATAACTGTGTTTTATTCAACTCTTTACAAAAACCACAGTTCTTATCTGCGCACTCAGCTGCAGATCACTTCAATTCCTCAAAGCTATGCACTAAGCTGCAGATCTTTGCGCACACAGCTATAGATCTTCTTAATCACTCAAAAACCCTCTGCGCACATAGCTGCAAAGGTCATCCATGCACACAGCTGGGACTTAACCTTCCTTACAAAACAAGCCTTAGCTTCGCGTTACTTCATCTTACATCAAAATCCTAAACTGACTTCTTTACAAGAGTGCTTATTTAGAGTGCACTTATTACAAAACCATGGGATTAAACCATGGGCACCCCAAACCCTAAACCCTGGACTTAAACCATGGTTTTATTACAAAAAGAAGGCTTTGACTCAACCCCGACACCCCTAAGACTATTTTGAGTCGCAAATCCTCTTACAAGCTTCCACAAAAACCGCAGAGTTACCAAAATTAAGGACTGTTAATGTGCACGCCCCAACAAGCCCCTAAGACTCACCAGTGTCCTATCCCGGGACACTCAGCTGCTCGTCTAGTGGGAGAACTTTGCTGGTGAAGATAGTGAACTGCTTGTTGAGGCCACGCATGATATTGTCTGCTGCTTGTTCCTTCTCCACCAGCTCCTGTAATGCTATCGCTGACACTTCACTAGCCTTTTCCTATGCAAATGCGTCGTATTCCTTCAGAACTTTGAGCTGGCTGTCCACAGCAGTACTCAATTCCAAGGCCTCGTTGACAAGGGGCTGCATAGACTCTTCCAGCAGTGTTGCTTTTGTTCTGTACGACTCAATCTCCTGCTGGAGTTCCTTGCTTTATTTTACCTTGAGCATTTTCTGCATAGGAGGGAGGGTCTTAATTTCCACTTTTACTGTTTCCAACTCTGCTTGTCGCTGCTTGATGGTTTCTTGCAGCTTTTGTACTTCGGGGCTTTCCTGCAGTGTTGGCCAGGCATCGACACTTTCCTCTAGCAGTTTTGCTGCGCTGCCCATGATATCTGATATTTTTGCTACTGAGGCCTGAATGTCTGTGCGGCGTTGCTCTCTGACCTCTGATGGGCTTTCTAGGATAATACAAAGTTGAAGTTTTGCAATCTGAGCCTCATGCTCTGCTTTAAGCTTCTCTATTTCACTGCGAGACTACTGTGCGTATTCTTTTAGTTTGGCGATTCTTTGCTCCGGTTCTTCCTCATTCTGGATGTCGAAGAGAGGAAGACTTCGACATGCCTCCTTCAATACTCGTGCCATTGTGACCTGCTTACGTTCTGCGTCGCTCTTTCTCTGTTCCGCTTCCTCCAACTGTGCTACGAGGCTATCATTCTGCTTCCTGGTATTTTCCAACTGTATTTGTGAGTAGTTGTCCCGTGCTTGGATCTCCTTCATGATCACTACTTGGAAGAGATGCAACTCCGTCATGGACATCTTGGTGTAATCGATTCCAACTATCATGATCATCCCCGAGCGAGATCCTACATCAGTTATTATGAGTGCTGCACTTGACACTTGCCCCCTGTTTTCTCTAGCTGGCCATTGTCTCTTGTCCGGTCGTATTTTAAGCTCTGACAAATCTTTCCTCCTTTGGCACAAGCAGTAACTCTGGCCGCACCATAATGGGGACATTCGACACTTCCTAAAACCATCTTAGACATGGCTTTGAACTTCAACCCACAACAGAATGTCTTCCCCCACCTCAATGATTCCTTTTATTTCTGAGAACTTCGTCAGAAATAGGTCATGATACCCATGGAGAAGTTGGGGCACCGTGCTCACCATTTCTTCATCCCAATAATCTCCAATGATAGCATACTTAGGCTTTCCATCTGATCCAATGTTTACGGTCCGCCTCTTCAGGGGCTGAGTCACTTCAGGTGCTTCAACTGCTGGTCCATGTACTTCGCAGTGTCTGTCTGACTCAGGAATGTTAATGTTGCATGGATCATCATCCTCGTAAATTGCGAGGTTATAACATTATACTGCATTGGCTTCTTGTTCCTTCCAATTAGGTTGGTATTCTGCTATTTTTTCATCATCAAATACTTTAGTATGGATTAACCTAACAGCTGCGTCCAAAGCAGGAGAAACCTCATTAATAGAAAATGTCAGCACAAAACTATCAATAAGACTATCCCAACTTACAGTACCGTGGTGAAGCTCGACCTCCACATACCAGTTCTTTGCTATAGGTTCCAGGGTGTGCACAAACCTATGTACCCATTCTTCACGAGGTACATCCTTCCATGCTTCGTATCATTGCTCCAAATGTCCCTGAGGACTCGTCTTACCATTAAACCTGCTTCGCACCTCCTGAGGTTGGTCCCTGAATCTTATGCCAAGGGACTTTTGGCACGCTTCCCAAATATGAATGTACTTTTTATGACCATTCCACCATCTGGCTGCTGTGGTTTTGAATGCTGAATCTAGAGTTTCCATTTTCTGGGAGTCTGGTACTTACTCTGAGAATTGCACAATAAACTCTTCTGGGTCTGTCGAACCATCAAAACATGTAAGGTTCTTGTCTGTGAACTAAGCCATCTGAGAGACTTGGTAATTTTTGCACATTGATGACCATGTAGCTCATACAGTCTATGCTACCAATTCTATAGACCATCATCTGAATCCATCATGCAGGAGCTGTCACACTGCTAATCCATGATACCTTCAGCAGTAGGATCAACATAATCTTCTTCCTTCACTGTGATATTGTAGATATGGTCCAAAACATCCTGGTCTTCATCTCTGACTGGCTTGGTGTACCTCTCTCCTTGAGAAGGATCCAATGGTACTATGACTCTCAGTCCTTTCCCTTCAAAAGTCATCTTCCTCTTCTTCAGGTTGATTACTGCAGCATTATCTATTGCCCATTCAATGCCTAGCAATGCTGGATAGGGGTTGCTGTCATCAATTATTTCAATTACCTCAAAGTCTACTAAGGTACTGACTCCATCAATATCTACTGATACGCTAGGGAGTCTTCCTAGGGGCACAATCTTCTGCTGATTGGCTAATGTCAACTGTATAGGGGACCATTCCAGAGTAGGTTTTCCCATTTGTTCAGATGTCTGCTTAGTTAAGACATTTACTTCTGATCCTAGGTCTAAGATGACATCAGTCATGTCATATTCTCCTATCTGAGCATTCAATCTCATCTCCTTGCCATTTCTTCTGACTCTATGAACAGTTTTTTCCTTACCAGGACTTCACTAAGGTTCGCAAGAAGCAATAACTTTCTGCAACTCATTTAGAGCATTCTAATTTCTTAAGAGCTTCATACAACTCTGTAAAAAGGAGGACAGTGTACTTACTTTATTCGTCGAATCTTCTTGCGGCTGTGACTACTGCTGAGGTTGTTGCGTAGGTGCTACTGATGTGTTCGGGTCAACAAAGTCTCTCTTGGCTTCCATAAATGTCTCTTTTTCTCTGTCAACATCAAATGCTGGGATTTCTTCTGGGGCCTTACGAACCCAAGCCTCGGCAGGCTGTTTCTCCTTGTTCTGCACTTCCGTCGTAGCTCCACTCCTGGTAACAACATTGATGGCTGGGACAGATCATTGCTCCATAGCAATTAGCTAAATATTCTGAGTAGGGGCACTATTTATTTCTTGAATCTTGGCTATCAGCTGTGGGCATTGCTCAATCACATGGTAGATAACTCTGCAATATCGACATGTCGTAGTTGGGTTCTGACAGTCTCTAGCTAGATGTCCTGCCTGGTGACAGTTATAGCACACAACCTGGCCTCGTCCTCTGCCAGCCATACCACCACGGCCATGACCTACAAAAGTTCCGCGACCTGATGTACTACCACGGTAACCATATCCATCATTGCCTTGGCCATCATTTTGTACCCGATAAACATCATAAGTTCGTTCTCTCATGAGGTCAAAGCTGCGACACTCATCTTCGTTGTGTCCCACTGACTTACAGAACTTGCAATAAGGGTTCTTAGGGACTTGCACATACCTTTGCAGGAGATAGCAGTCTTCAGGTCGATGCTGGCCAGTTGTCCTACAGATATCACAATATAGAACACTAGGGTTGAACAGGTTTGGTGCACCAGAATTCAGGTAATTTCTTACCGCAGGACACTGTTCCTTGTCGTGACCCTCTGTTTGACATCGTGTACACCAAACCTCTTCGCGATTAGCTTTCCCTTTTTTCATATTGCGAAGCTCTAGAGCCATCGCTGCCAACTATGCTTGTATTTGAGCAATACCAGAATTATCTTCGACAGGGGCTGTTTCAAGCTTCATAGCAATTTCCAAATCCTCTTGCTGATCCGCAACCTTCTGTTGCATGAGTGGAGTCCTGATGTGCGATAACAAAGCTACGATGAACCATTCCTTATGTTGCACTGGTCCAATAGTGAAATTGACTTGATCTAGCAGAACTTTGAACCTCTGATCAAGGTCCCACACCAATTCGCCTCGCCTCTGCTGAATTTCCTTGATTTGTGTGATACACTGCGACTCTGATTTAGGCTTCTTAAATTCCTTTATCATTGCTGCTTTTATATTAGCCAAGACATGGTTCTGAGTACTGGAATACTTCATGAACCATGTCGAAGCGCGGTCTCCAAAAGAAGTAACCAGCTGCGCTCTTCTTGTATCTTGATCCGTAATGTTCTTAGCAGTCCACACTGCTTCACATAAAAACCAGAACTGTTCTGGATCCTCTGATCCAATTCCTTTGAAAACAGGGAGCTTAATATCATCATGCATGTGGGCCATAGTGGATCTAGGGGGGGTTGGAGGGGGACTGGAAGTAGGCGGGGGGGAACTTACTGGGTAAGACTAACCTGCGACAGGAATACTCGGGCTAGGGTGACTTTCAGACTGCGACGGGTTCTCAGGGATAATAGGTCTTCGCTGCGGGGTTACCGGAGGATTTCCAACAGAAGGGGTTTCTTCGGGATTTGAGGCTACTGGACTTACGGGGTTAGAATCAGTATTCTGACCTAGGGTATAGGACTCAAAATTTCTCTTGTACCTTTTGCCACTTTGCAGCAAACCACTTTGCTCGTCAAATGTACTTTCACTTGCAAACATAGGTTAGTAATACTAAATCTAACAGTCTGATTCAATGAGCAATATACCTATTTCAACCAATAGCATTTTAAGTTTCAAACTAAATGAATTCAAGTACTTACCCCTTGGCCCTTTGAAAAACTTCCATTCAGCTTTGCTGAATGACGTACTTGTGTTAATGGTGAAATCCGTCACAAATGCTTCAAGGGTTCACGTTGTCAAGGAATCAACAGATCGGGATATCACGGTTGTTTACCCTTTTCAATATATTAATTCTTGCGGGGGTCCAATAAGGAAACTGACCTTCTTGGAAGTTTGTCCTTCTCTCTGTTAACCTGGATAACCACTGGTGCAACTCTATGTGGATACTACCAAATAAAATGTCATAAACATTAGAAAAAACGTACCTTTGTAAAAATTCGCTTGAACTATGTTGCGGATCTTTGTTCTCTTGTACAGGAAAGTTCAGATAAGTCTCTTCAATCCAATCACCGATTTCTTTCACTGAGGGTCTCCAAAACATAGCCCTCGAGGTACGACATAAACCCCTCTTGAGCAGATACTGAGTTCAACTAGAAATGGAACCAATTTGTTGGGCGTAGGGAAGACCAGGGTTCTATACTTTTGTCTTTGCACCAACAAAAGACACACAATGTTGGCCCTTTCGGAAACAACCTGCGAACAGGTTGCAGTCTCACCCGAAACAGCTATGGGTTGCCACAATCAGGTTTCTGCAAGCAGAAGAGGGATATTACTGTACCTTTAGCTTCTAACAATTGATAATCATAAAATACAGAGCTTTGACATTCACTTATTTAGCTTCACAGTTAGATAAACAAACAGTGCCTTGCTTAACCCTTTACTGGGAATTCACATCGAAGTTATTGTTTTAGTAGTGATCTTACTTATCAGTTATATATTTATCAATCCATGAAAGAACATAACAACAACAAAAAAGAACCATGACACAAGATATAACGTGGTTCACCCCGAGTTTAGGGGCTACGTCCACAGAACTGTGTTTTATTCAACTCTTTACAAAAACCACAGTTTTGATCTACACACTCAGCTGCAGATCCCTTCAATTCCTCAAAGCTGCACACTAAGCTGCAGATCTCTATGCACACAGCTGCAGATCTTCTTAATCACCCAAAAACCCTCTGTGCATACAGCTGCAGTGGTCGTCCACGCACACAGCTAGGACTTAACCTTCCTTACAAAACAAGCCTTAGCTTCGCATTACTTCATCTTACATCAAAAGCCTAAAATGACTTCTTTATAATAGTGCTTATTTATAGTGCACTTATTACAAAACCATGGGCTTAAACCATGGGCACCCCGAACCCTAAACCCTGGACTTAAACCATGGGTTTATTACAAAAAGAAGGCTTTGACTCAACCCCGACACCACTAAGACTATTTTGAGTCGCAACTTCGCTTACAAGCTTCCACAAAAACCGCGGAGTTACCAAAATTAAGGATCGTTAAGGTGCATGCCCCAACAAAGGCATAACAGGTGGAACCAAAAACTCCGAGATGCCTGACTGAAGGGAGATGGCCAAACCACATTTCATGTGGAGTCTTGTTATCAAGAGCATTTGAGGGACTTCTATTTCTCAAATAGGCTGCACATTTCACTGCATCACCCCAAAACATTTGTTTTACATTCTTAAAAAACATCATTGAGCGTACCATATTCATTATGGTTCTGTTCATTCTTTCTGCTACACCATTTTGTTGAGGATTGTAGGGAACTATAGTTTGATGTGCAATTCCATGTTGGCGAAGATAATCTTCAAAAGCATTTGAAGTGTATTCTTTCCCATTGTCAGTACGAAGTGTACCAATTTTAGATTGTGCTTGTTTTTCTATCAATGCATGAAAGTCCTTGAATGTTTGAAATGCTTCTGATTTTTTCTTTAATGAGTAAATCCAGCACATTCTTGAGTAGTCATTACCAAAGGTCATAAAATACTTATTCCCATTGGCAGAAGGAGTTGGCATTGGGCGAGATAAATCAGAATGCACTAATTCTAATTTCCTACTTGCTCTGAAATTAGATTCATGGAATGGAAACTTACTGTGTTTCCCTAATATACATGCATCACATTTGCTCTTCTCTTTGGGAATGGTGGGAAAACCAAATACACCATTCTTTCTCAATAAACAAATACTGTTATAATTCAGATGACCAAATCTTGCATGCCACAAAAAACTTGATGACAAATTACCTTCTCCATGCTGAGAGAGGTAGGCATAGTTTTGAACCCTTGCAGATGAACCCTTTAGCTTCAACAACTTCCCATCTTCGTATCCAGTCATGATGAATTGGTTGTCAGAGGACTTTCTTATTTCTACGATTCCATCAAACATGTGGATGGAATGGCCTTGCTGTCGAATCTGCACCAAGGACAGTAGGATTCTCTGCAACTCTGGAAGATAAAGAACATTCTTCAACAAGAAATCAGGGAATCCAGGCATCTTCAGCCGAATGGTGCCCATTTCCTTTGGTTTAAGACTTGACTTATCTACAAAGTAAACTATGCCATTTATTGTTTTATTAAGTTCTTCAAAACAGTCTTTTCTAAAAGTCATGTGTGATGTTGCACCAGTATCAAGTAGCCAACAATCTGTGTAAGATGAAAGTGAAGTCATTTCATTAATACCAAGATTACAATGTGCAACAATACAATGAGAAGAATCTAAATATTTACTAGCATCTTGGTTCTTATTGTCATCTTTCTTCTGGTTATGTCTGTCTTTGATGGAGTCCCACGAAGCCCAACACTGATCTGCTGTGTGTCCAATCTTTCCACAACGCTTGCACTTCAAATCTGATCTTTTGCTGGAGTTGTTTCTGCCTCCTCTACCTCTGAAGTTTCTTCTTCCTCTGCATCTCTTGCTTCTTTCTACTTTGGGATGATCATTGGATTGGTATTTGGTGTGGTTCTTTGCCTTTTGAGCAAAGCAAAGTGATTCTCCAGAATGCTCGGTTGTCTTCTTAACAAAAGATTTCTCTCTGTCAGCTATATTCTCTACCAGGGTGTCAAATGTTAGTGATTTGAACTTGTTGTGGAAATTGAACCCAGTGATAGAACAATTTTACTCACAACAATTATCAATTGATCATGCAAAATCACTCACAAAAGAGACTGAAAACGGAGCTGAACACTAAACTGTATTAACGCAGTGTACAATATCCAAACCTGTAACATAATAGGTTGCTGCAATAGATAATTACATAAAAGATTTGAATGCATGAGGAGGCAATTCGAATCTAGTCAAAAGCAGGCTTACTAAAAATAAGCAAATCCCCCATAGGTGCATAAAGTAGTTTCCAAATCAGTCATGGAGCTCATGAATTGGAAAAATCAATTAGGCAAGCTAAAGAGTGATGGAATGATAACTCATACATGCTTTTCAAAGGAGAAAAGAGTGGAGGATGTAGAGGACAAAAAACTAGTTCACCTCACCTAGTCAAAATTTCTCAATTGCCTTAAAGCACTGAAAAAGCAGGCAATAAAGCAGAAAAAGCAGAAGGGCACCTAGGAGACCAGGAATAAAGCAGAATTGATTCCTTGAGGTTTCCCATGTGCTACATGAGTCAAAATAGGCAAGTTTGACCACTATGGATAGGCAAATGACAACTTGCATAAGGTGGGACACATGAAACTAGGAAAATAAGACAAAAATGATTAATTTAATGTCTAAGGTAGGTAACTATGGGTTGATTATTCTAAAAATTGTCACTTGCTTGCAACGACTCAAGATAGTTGGAGTGAGAAGGATACACAGATTTTACAAATGCTGCAAGGGGAAGATCTGGTTTCATACCAGAGGCTTGAATCTTGTGCATGATAGCTTTGATTTCAGAGGCAAGTAACATGGGATCATTGTATTTTACTTCTAAACTAAATAGTTTTAGCATTAGTTGAATAAATTCCATTTCAGAGTGTGAATCATACAAATTTTTTAACGTTTTTAGTGCTTCAAAACATGACTTTGCAGGCAATATGTGCTGGCTCACCTCTTCACTGACTGTGGCAGTGATTACCGCTAAAGCTTGCTTGTATTTTTTTTCCAAATGGACTTCTCTTTCTCAGATTCTGGAGGTCCTAGGTCTCTGGTTATGGGCCCTCCAGCTTCTATCTCTATTGTGGTGCCTTCACAAATACCATCCCAAAGGTCATTGTAGATGAAGGTAGATTTGATCTTCCTCCACCATTCTGGATAAGTGTCTTTGCTAGTGAGAGTGGAACCAACTATAGATGCTATAGATTGCATCTTCTGTGATTGAATCTTGCAACAAAAATAATAGGAGAAAGCGAAGAAAGAGTAAGGTGCATGTCTAAGTCTCTGCCACCTTCCTCAAGCTTTACAACAATGCCAATGATAATCAGTCTTCAAAGCGGTCACAGCAAACACCAACAATCTTCTCCTTTACTGGTCACAGTTTTGAGCTCAAAGCATAGTTTTAAATAGAAAGGAGAAACCCCAGCACTCCTATACACATACATTCAAACTCAAAGCTTCAATACAGCAGTCATAGGCCTCTTGAATACACAGCAACCATATCGTACATATGAAAATATTTGTAGAATTTCCAAATAAAAAACTCCACGCACAGGAATTTGGGCAGAAATTAGGTTTTATGCACTAATGTTCAAAGGAATTACAACAGCATATCATAGCTTCAATGTTGATGCTCGAGCTACATGCACACTGAAGGGAGGTCGAGGAGCAAATATTTCACCCTTAGAAGCAGTTTATAAAGCAAGGTGGAACCGAGACAATAGTCTCCACTTCCAAAATCTTGAGACACACTACACTCCACTTATAATGAGAGATAAGGGAGTACCACATCAGTGTTCAACCCATTAGGGTTTAGCGCTCAACTCCAATCAACAAGAGTGATACGTATCTCCACAACTCCATTCACCAGTCGAAACCGCAACTCGATTCATTCAACAATCACACTAATCTTCACGCAAAGGGTGTTCACCAGTAGAGCGTTTTGCAGTTTTAGTAAAGAGTTCGTGAATGAATACCAGACGTGTCATCAATGCACAGCTCGCAAAAAAAACTAATACACAGCTCTTGGGAGACAAGCGCTCTCTCCATGATGCAGCACAACAGTATCAACAAGATATATCAAGGTATCAGTAGTCGTGGAATCTCTCCATGATGGTAGAGTCTCATGCAGGTTGAGAACTCTCAATTATCCACAACTATCAACCATGCATAGTAAAGGGGTGCCGTCACGCAGATGTGTCTCACATAGTTCTAAAAAATATGCAAAAATCTTCACTTACACCAATTAGGTTTCTCCACACAGAGGTTGAAATGAATGGCAAACCCCAACGCTAACGTAGAAATGAGAGGCAGACCGTTATTTTTCCTAAAACGTCTACTGAGTGGAATCTTGCAGGTGGATGCACAAAATTATTGGCACCCAGGCTGTAGGAAAATGCATGCAAATACAGACTGATGGGGCAGGAAGCCTGAAATGAATTTGGTAGAGGGCAGAACGAAGGTCTGGCAGATAGAATGCCAGGATTGAAACACAGGCAGGAGTTATGGAGCTCTGATACCACTGTCAGGTGAAATAACTCCCGAATTGTTATTGTTTCTCCATAGAATGCCTTTATTTATACATCTATGATGACTCTTGGGATCACACATTCGAGAGTCTCTTCATATCCCTACTATTTACAATAATGTATAATCCTAATGGATTATATTCCAACAGACCCAACAAAAGTTGCGATCATTCTTGAACTTCCACCACCTACATCAGTCACGCAACTCATATCAGTGTTAGGACACACATGATACTACAAGAAGTTAATCAGAGGATATGTAGAGATAACTGCACCCATGGAGAAACTATTGAAAAAATATGCAAAGTTCTAATGAATGAAGGCTTGTCAGGAAATCTTGGAAAAATTAAAGAACAATATGGCCACTGTGCCAATACTTGTATTTCCAGACTGGAAGAAGGAGTTCCATGTTCATGTCGACGCGTCGTCTGTCGCGCTCGGCATAGTTTTGAAACAACCAGGTAAGGGTGTGCTGGACCACCCTATTGATTTTGCTAGTAGAAAACTGTCGACAACAGAGAAAAAATATACGACAATAGAAAGGGAAGGACTTACAATGGTCTATGCACTGCAAAAGTTCTGACACTACTTGTTGGGTGGAAATTTCCAAATGTACACTGATCATTCGACACTAAAGTACCTGGTCAACAAGCCAGTGTTGGGGGGGGAAGATCTGTCGATGGCTCCTCTTATTTCAAGAATTCAACTTTGAAGTCATTGTTAAACCCGGTTAACTAAATGTAGGACCTAATCACTTGTCGAGGATAGAGACTAGTGACTAATCAACCAGTTTGGAGGACAACTTTCCTGACGAACAACTATTTGCAGTCACCATGATGGATGATCACAATAAGGAATTTAATGCCATCTATAGAAGGAGAAAGTCAATAAATCAACTTGAACGATAGCTGACTTAGTCGATCAGCCGACTAAGTTGATGAGCCGAATTAGTCGATCAGCCCATTAAGTCGATCAGTTGACTAAAATAGAGATTAGGTTGGCCACCTAAGGTCGTGTCGATTCACCGAACCGACAGGTAGTTATTTTTGTAACTGTTTTTGTAAATAATATATGTTAGGCTGTTGAGCCAGATGAGAACTTAGTTCAATTCTTGGTATTGTATGGAATCATTCATGTAATATAATCTGTTTCACTCATTTGTTCGCATCTCTTGTCTCTGTTTTATATGTATGTTTTAGTGTGTATTATTGGTAACCTTATGTAATCTGTGAGATTACAATATTGGTTCCGTTTCCAGTAGTACATGTCTGAAATGTATTCAAACAGATGATACCAGAGCAGGAGATCAAGGACTGGTGGGAACGTAAAATTCCAAACTATTTGCAAAATTATGCACGAAGGAACAGATTAATAGTTGTAGAAGCAAAAGAAAGATTTTTCATAGAAACACATGAAAAGTTTGTCGAATCGGTGCCCCAACTTCTGAAGAAACTCCTATATGAGAAAGCCAGAAGGGACTAAAGAACAATAGTTGCTGGAAAAACTGATCTGAGGAGGTAGAACAAACTTGTCGGAGTGGTTTGAGAAAATCACTGATGACATATGTGAGGAACAAGTAGTCGAAGACAGAACATCGGTAGAAACCATCAAGGAGAAATTTTTCACAGACTCCACTGAGCAATTTTTGTGCTCCTTACCAACCTTGCTGTTCAAATTCCTGATCGAGAAGGGAGTAGCACATATTGGCGAACCTCATCCATCACTTCACTAACTGCCATCAAACTCTAACTGGGTGGAGAAGCAAAGGAAGTGGGAAAAATTCATTGCAAAAAGGGAGTGGGAATACTTCTTGAGCAAATAGACCAAACTATCTAGGCTTTCTAAAAAATTTCGGGTAGGCTATGGGGGGTTAGCTGGTCATATGTCGAGATAGAGTAGAGTGGATTCTAGTTGACTAGAAAGAAATACCATTCACCAGTAATATGAATTCGACCAATAGGGGAATCAAGAGAATAGTATCACATAACGGTATGTCCGAAATTCAAAAAATAGAGAGGGAAGAGAGACAACAGAGGAGGGAAGCAAGAAGAGAAAGAGCCTTAGAGCTGCATAGAGGAAGGAGTCCTAGGTCGACCGAACAGGAAGAGAATCTGCCAGAGTCAGGTCATGACCGACATGAAGAAGGCGTGGAATAAGAGGCATCCCCTATGGAGGAAGAACTGGGGATAGAGCAACCAGAAGCTCTCCAATTAAGAACTCCCCATGAAGGAACAACACTATCTCCATTAATACAGCGTACCCGCATACAAACTATTGTCGAAGAGGACCTCCGACTACGAGCTGGTGACTTTGGTATATGGAGTCGACTATATGACAAAACATACACTGGGAGACACCTCAGTATTCGTCGACCAGAGGAAGGAAATTGGGTTACCTTTCAAGCGGTACCCTCTAACCGAAGTATCCACTTACTCCTACCGACACATGAAGGAGCACCCCCCCACCAAATACAGTTTAGAAGACACAGAACATTCAAAACTATGGATAAATAGTTGCAGTGGGCCATCGACAGCAGAAGTCGACATCAATCGACTGTAGGTCGAAGAAGAATCGACAACCGACGGGAACGAAAGTTTTGTCGACCATAATCTCGCAGAGATGAATAAACCAATAAACCCACCTCCACCTCCGCCACCTCCTGAGATCAGTGACAGTGACTCATACATGGGTCACAGGACAATGCACATTTCTCTATATGAGGGGGATGAGGACCCTAGACAACACTGGTTCGTCTGCGAGTTGACTTGGGAGGCCAACCAAGTTACAGACGAAGATCGACAAATGGTACAGTTCGCCGGTGCCTTGAGGAAAAGGGCATTGACCTGGTATATGAAATTTTCAGAAAGACAACCTAGAGCAACAAAAGCCGAGATCAAGGTGCAATTTCTATCATTTTTCAAAACTCTAGATTCCAAACACCTTGCAGCAAAAAAACTAAAAAAAACATCACAGAAGCCAGGGGAGACTATCTGAGACTATGATAAGAGATGTAAATATCTTTTGAGCCAGATGGACTTTGTTATAGATGAACAGTTACTAATCCAGTGGTTTCTTGCAGGGTTATCTCTGAAAGTCCACCGACATATCATTCTGGAAACATTCAAATTTTACAAGGATGCACTCACAAAAGCTCTCCAAGTGGAGATGGATGAAGACATACCTACTTATGCTACTGATCATCGACTAGAGGAATAGCTCAAGAGTGTGCAAAAGTCTTTAAAGGAGTTAAACCTCAAAAATCAGGAGATCTGGTGCACAAAGTGCTCAAGGGTCGGGCATTCCAAAGATAACTGTCGACATGAATACAGTCGACAGGATGTTTGATTCGTGCAGATAAAATATTTTTGTGACATATTCCAGGAACACGGGGACGACTCGACAAAATACTGTCCGTTCAACATGAAGAATGGCAAGGCATCCCGGTGTGCAATCTGTGAGACTAAAAATCATAACACGGTCGACTGTCATTTGAACTTGAAGAACTGACAGAATTATCAGGTGGGATACCAAACCAACGCAGTTGCACAACATAATGAGAAAAACAATGTACCAAACGATTATAACGGTCATATATATGACGATCGATGATACGAGCGCCGGTACAACAATCGACGAGGAGGATACGGAGGAAGAGGTTGATTCCCTGGGAATCACGACATCCGATCGTGTCGACCCATCCAGTGCTTTACATGTTATAAGGAGGGACATCAGTATGCATACTGTCCATATAAAGACAGAACTGACCTCAAATTTTGTACTCATTGTGGAGTAGGGGATCACTCACGAGAGGATTTCCCTACCATGTTGGGAAAAGTTAATACAAAGAAAAATGTTAATGTCTTGTCTTGTGTGCAAAAAAATGATGTAATAAACACAAAAAAATTGCATATTGTAACTCGACAAGGAACAAAAATAGGAAGTGATAACCCACGGATCAGAAAAATAAAAGAGAAAACTGTCTATCCTAATACCCTTAAAGAAAAACAAACATACAAATAAGAAACCAATGTATTCAAAGAAATTGCATGGTAAGAACAAGCTAACGACAATTGACATATCAAACTAAACGAATTAATCCAGTTCGTACAAAAGGACAGCTCAGTATCTCAGTTCATCGATTTGTTATATGAAATAAAATGTCACAACTTTGAAAAACAAACTAAGAACATTTGCAGCTTAAATAAAAAATACAAAGGTGACCCCGACCCACTTGTCACCCTGGAAATCGAAGGATACCATGTCCGACAAGTCGTGATCGACTTTGGATCACAAGTAAACATCATGACTCATGACACTTGGGAACAAATGGGAAGACCTCGACTCTATGAGTCAGGAATTTACTTGAAACTATCTGACCAGGGCCTAATTGAACCTATTGGAGTTTGGAAAAACGTAAACACAACTATAAAAGGAATCTCACCCAAGGTTGACATTGAAATCATTGACCCTAAGGAAGGATCCAGTTCCTCCCCTGCGTTAGTCGGTCGATGTTGGGGTAGAAAGATGAAAGCATCGATGTCCCTGGACAAGGAGAAAATCAAATTAAAAGAAAATGGACAAAAGTTCATTGTACCCATTCATCCATCTCAAGGGGAACCTTGGACTGAACCTATCGATGAAGAATTCGATGTCCGACAAATCTACCAGATTCAAAACAATGCAGATTATACAGAACCAAATATCCATGGTGAACTTCATTTAGGAAACCAAGACTCAGTTGGTTATAATTCAGACACCGAATTATATGATTGAGAGATCAAGAACTAAAAAAAACAAGCAAGAGGGTGCTGGACTATTCAAAAAGTACAGAAAAAACCCACCCAACAGTGCTTCATAGTGTCCATTGTCCCAAAAATATTTGAGAAAAAACTTAGGGAATAACCTACCTTACAACCTACCAATGTAAATACTACACAAATACCGAGATACAAGGAAAGGGAATCACCAGTCATGCATGTAGAACAAGTTTCCAAAAATATTGGTGAACATGGCCGACTTCAAAGCCTAGTAGAAACTTTTACAGGCCAAGCTGCCAAATGGTGCGATACCCATTAGAAATGACTACAGACCTGGACAACAGCTTCGACTTATTTTTTTGAAAGGTTTGGAGGCAAGAAGCTAACCCAACAAGCTCAGATCCCTATATTCACTCAAGGTTAGAACCCAGAATATCATATTAAGACATGTGAAAAATAGTGGAGAAGACTTGGTTACAAGGATGAACAAGCATGGCCACACCTGTTTCCATCAACCCTCGTCGACTTACCAAACAAATGGTATAAAATGGAGGAATCCCGAGGTGAAACATTCTTATGGCATGAACTCAGGGAAAATTTCATTAAATATTTCAACTTTATACCACAAAATGAAAACTTGGTTGAAACAACAAAACATATTAAAGAATTTATACAGCCAACCGAAAACAAACCCTTAAAAAATAGCCAATAGACAACGAAATGAAACAATATACAAGCAAGGACAAAACCACAGTCGAAAAGACTACAGTTAGAAAATGAAAATACAGAAGGGAAAAGCTTTAGATGGAAATCAAACCATGTCGAAACGACTAAACCTATTTGTACAATCCTTAAAATAGAAACAACCGACAAACAAGATATCGACAGAATGACTGCAGCTAACTTCCCTACCACATTCTCGCAGTTCAAAGAAGGAATTCGATCGATCAATGAAGCCAAAGCACCAGAATGGCTAGATGCTAAAGTTAAAACTAAAGAATTCGACATCTCAAATGATGACCGACCAAAAATGGCAAAGATTGATGACTATTGGAGTGAAGAGCAGACCACAGAGATAGTGAACTTATTAAAAGAGTTCCAAGATGTCTTTGCTAGAGACTATAAAGACCTCAAATGCTTAATCCATGAAATGGGAGAAATGAAGATTGACACTAAACCTGATGTTTGACATGTGAAGAAAAGGCCATATAAACTAGCTCACAAATACAAAGAGATAGTCCATAAGGAAATTGATAACATGCTTGAAGCAGGCATCATCTATCCTATCGACCAATTAGAATGGGCAATTCCAATGGTTGTACAACCCAAGAAACATGATCCGACCAAACTAAGAATTTGTGTCGACTTCAGAGAACTAAACAAAGTAACATTGACAGACGCATTTCCAACTCCCTATGCATATGAAATCTTAAATGAAGTTGCAGGGCATGAATGCTACTCATTTACAGATGGATTCTCAGGTTACAACCAAGTCCCAGTAGCTAAAGAATACTAGAAGAAAACAACCTTTGTGTGTGAATTTGGCTCATTTTCTTACAAGGTTATGCCCATTGGTTTAAAAAATGCACCTGCAGTATTCTCTAGAATTGTTGTCAAAACATTTCAGGAATATATCTACAAGACCATGGAAGTATACTTCGATGATTGGACAATATTTGCCATGTTAAAAGATCATTTCAAATGGCTCAGACTTATTTTTGAAATATGTCAACAAATTCAACTCTCCCTAAACATCAAGAAATGCATATTTGTGACCTCGATAGGGATATTATTAGGGCACATTGTCTGTAAGGAAGGTATTAAGGTTGACTTTGCAAAGATCAAAATTATCCTCGACCTAAAACCACTAGTAAACCCAAAACAAGTCAAGGTGTTACTTGGCCACACAGGATATTACAAAAAATTCATAAGATATTATTTAGATATGACCTATCCACTTGAAGAACTATTAAGGGAAGATCAAGAGTTCAACTGGACAGACGAGTGCCACATATCATTTGAAAAATTAAAAAGAAAACTAGTCGAAGCACCAATCCTAAAGTTTCCAAACTGGTCGATCAAATTCCATGTTCATATTGATGCATCAAGCCTAGCAATAGGAGCAATATTAACTCAACCAGGAGATGATGGAATGGATTATCCTATAGTTTACAGTAGCATAAAATTAAACAAGGCTGAGAGAAACTATTCGATAATAGAAAGAGAAGCACTAGGAATGGTCTTTGCACTAAAAAAATATCGACATTATCTTTTAGCTAACCCATTTATATTTTATACAGACCATCAGGAACTTAAGTATCTCGTCAATAAACCACTTCATCATGGAAGGATATGTCGATGGCTACTTCTCTTCCAAGAATTTGAGTTCGAAGTCGTTGTTCGACCAGGCAAGTTAAATGTTGGTCCCAACCATTTATCCCAAATCGACACAGGAGAAGAACCGACAGGAGTTGACGATGACTTACCTAACGCACATTTATTTCGGATAGAAGCAGTCCCAGTAGAACTAGAAGAACTAGCCCAGTTCTTGGAAGATGGACATGCACTAGAAGGAATGAGTACAAAGAAAAAGCAGATCTTAGCTATGAAGGCTGCACCATACAGTCTTATAAATGGATTCTTATACAAAATGGGACTAGATGACATCCTCAGAAGGTGTGTACTAAAACACGAACGAGACAACATTATGCATGAAGCACACTCTGGACCTGCAGGAGGACATTTTCAAGTAGACACAACTGCAAAGAAAATCCAATAGTCAGGGTTATGGTGGCTGACATTCCATAGAGATTGCAAGAACTTTGTCAGTCGATGTGACAGATGTCAATGACTAGGTCGACCCCTACATAGCACAGAAATGCGTTTGATATCAGTGAACCCAAGTCTGACATTTAAAATCTGTGCCATAGACTTCATAGGACCATTTCCTATACTAGAAAAAAGGACATGCGCAAGGTATATCATAACTACAGTCGAATATGTAACTAACTGGGCAGAGGTTGAACTAGTCGACACATGTTCTAGTGAGATAGCTGCTAAGTTTATCTATGAGAATATCATCACTAGATTTGGATGTCCACTAACCCTAATTAGCGACCAAGGAACTCACCGACCAGTTCCAAATCGACCATCATTGGAGTATAGCATACCATCCTCAGTCGAATGGAGCGATTGAAGCATTTAATAAAACATTAACAAAAGGAATAACTAAAATATGCAATGCTGATAAGGATGACTGGGATGAGAAACTACCAGTAGTTTTATGGGCATACAGAACAACATACAAATTTTCAACCGACCAAACTTCTTTTCGACTAGTCTATGGACAAGAAGTAGTAGTTCCACTACACTTTCGACAACAGACACCTATCATCACAGAAATACTACCTGTCGATGTCGAACAAGAAAGAAAGGACCAAATATTGCAACTAAGCAAACTCGAAGAGCATCGACTAATGAAAATACAACATCAAGAAATACAGAAACAACAACAAAAAGCATGGCATGACCGAAACATCAAGAATAAGAACTTGTCGGTAGGAGACCTTGCTTTACTATACAATAGTCAAGTAAAAGGTAAACCTAAAAAGCTCCATACAAAAATGGATGGGACTTTACGTTGTTGAAGAGATACATACTAACGGATCAGTCCGACTAAGGACATTACAGGGCATAGTATTTTGGAAGCTCGTTAATGGATCCCTACTAAAATGCTACAGAAATTAAAAAAAAAAATCATATAACAACCATAACCGCCAACCAAACACCATAAATACTTAAAAATGCAAAAGCCAAAAAAATGCCATACATACAGAAAACTATGACAGGAAATTACCAATTCAACAACCGACATCATGCCCATCGACATAACACCCTCGAGCATTTTCATCGACCGACCACTTCCATCGACCATTCTCATAACCGACATTGACCGACGACCTCGATAGTCCTATCGCGCATTCATGACATCGAGCGCCGAAAGCAATTTGCCATTAACGCACACTCAAGTATTCCAGCTGGAACATCATGTCCTCCATTAATACACCCATCGACGCACACAAGCACATCATTGCCTATAAATACTGGACCGCTGAAGATTCATTCACCCCAAGTCATACAGCGAGAGCATCAGACCATCCATTCGACAAAAATCCGAGAACCCCTTAGTGAAATCGACCACCAAACCGACACAATGGCACCCAAACAAACCAGAGCCTCAACCAAAACCAATGAACTACAGGCTACGGATATCCCTTTAGTCTGTAGGCTGAAATACATTAAGAATGCCAAGGTGCAGGAAGGCTCATGGCAGAAACTTTGGGCCAAGATGCAAGAGTGGGCTGATGTTAACAAGAAGGCCACTCAAGCTGCGGAGAAAGTCAAATACAGCACCATCTTTGGCTACGTCAATGCACCACTCATGGCCATCTTTGGTGGCACAAAGGATATTTCTTTAAAATTCATCATCAGTCGGTACCATAATGGCCGGTTCTACTTCGACCAACTGGTCGACATCTCTGGAAAAGTCATATCCAAGCTCACCGGTCTATCAAATGAAGGAAATCCAGTACCAGTCGGTATCAAAGAGGGGCTGGTCGAAGAGCTCACTGGGTCATCTTCAGGAAAGAACTCAAAGGGGTTGATGACCAGCCAAATCACCACCTGAATGCCACAGATTGTGGCCAAAATAATCACAATTACACTCACCCTCGTAGGTTGAGGCAACGACCTTAAGTTAGACATGATAGAAGCTATCGACACCATTGCCACAGATGGAAGGATATACAGATGGGCTGAATATGTTGTCGACATGGTCAAACCATCTGTGAAAGATGCCAAGAAATGGGGGGAATCATTAAGTTCCCCTCCCTAATCTTATGGATAGTCATGTACCATATCTGCCCAGAGGGGAGTCTAGTCTTTTAGGAACCGTTGAGGTTCCACATGTGGAGATTTAAACCATTCTCCTAGAGAGGAACCTTGCAGGAACTAGAGAAGGGGAAAGTACTGTTGGAGAACTGGATTCAATAGCTCAAGGTCCGCACAACTAGATGGATGGTGCCTCATAACATCCGAAGAAATCTACCGATGAACTACCACATCCAACTAGAACTCGTCCATACCTCGGTGTGGTACATGCAGGATGACGACGCAAATTCCAAGGCCCTCGACTACTATCCATCTGTCAACCAGATCTTTGGGGAACTGTCTCAACAGGCCAAAACCAAAATACCAGTACCAGCAGTAGCAAAGGAAATCGACTTCTCGATTGAGGAGCCGCTCACTGACCAGGAAAAAGAGGAAGACTATGAGCTCAACCACTATATCAGCACCTTTGTGTCGGAGGATAGACTAGTCAAACACACCGGCCGACTTCAAATAACCATCAAACCTATGACTGCAAAAAGGGTAGAACCCCAGACAGTAGAGCCACAACCAGAGTAGCAAGTAATTACTCCGGCTACAGAAACTGTCGTCTCGACCCAGGAGCCGATGGGGGAGACAGAGCCAAAAAACCCTGAGTATGCTGTCACAAAGGGAATCATTAGAAAATTGTCAAAGGAGATAGCAACAGCCAGGAAGAAGTTCAAGACACAAAAAAAATAAAAAGGTAAAGGTAAGCGCAATATTATCCTTGCAGACTCATTAGAAGAGGAGGATGAACTAGCAGCCACGGACCTCGACATAATAGAGGATGCCGCAGCAAACAAGGTGCCGGTCAAAACCCAGTTCCAAAGATTTGTCAAGGCGGGAGCAGAAGCGGGTCGACCAAAGACCACGACGACACCTGAAAACGTTGTCAATCTTGTGTCGATGCCTCAAATTTCCTCACTGATGAAAATAACCGAGGAGCAAGTACCGACACTATAGTAAGTAAGCCCCCTCAACTTATGCAAAAGTGTGATGTCGGAAGAGGTGAAGGAAAAATTCGACAAGGACAGAGATTTGCAGGCATTCATTGAGAAACTGCCTGAGTTATTTACGTTGGCCCGCAAGATCTCTACAAAAGCACCTCTCTTCACGGTCGGTGGATACCAACCAGGACCCGAAGCCCAGTCCAGAACCTTTGTAACCATCATGTCGACTTTTGAGAGAAATCTCGACAAGGAAGATGAAGTGGTTGCACGTCAAACCTCAACTATCACCCCGACCACACCTCAGGCCGACCCACCAGCCACTGCCCTGACTGGTGGCGAAGAAATTGAAGAGGACACAGGCCGACAAATTAACCAAATGTTCTTTGATGTGGACTCACCTCCCCGCCTCGATAATCCACCACTCACCCACACCTCTCCCAAACCAATCACCCCCAACAATTCACCAAATCCATCACCACCACCACCATCTCCACCACCACCACCACCACCCGACTTAGAGCAAGAACCACCACAACCAGCTGCATCCAAACAACCAGAAGTGGCAGTCATCCGACCTCCCCAACCAGAAAAAACATCAACCACTATCCCACAAACCAAATATCCCGACTCGACTGTTGCAGGTACACAGGTGTCGACTCAAGCAAAAAAATAAAAGCATAAGAAGAGGAAGGAGAAACCCAAGGAGGAGCATCATGGACAACCATCAAAGGTCTAAATCAGATTGAAGGATGCAAGATCCCTGACCGACCTAGAGCTAGGACAACTCCTCAAGACCCTAGTAGGTGAAGCAAATATGAGGAGTGAGCAAATAAATAAGGAACTCGATGACAAGAACACATAACAGGTCAAGTTCCTCACCAAATGCCGAAACCTGGCCCATTTCGTCTTGCCAGGCCCCATAGAGGTCGACACAGACAAACCACTCGAAAGGGCGTATCAACGATTCGAGACCATGGTGTCGGCACTCCAAGCTATTCAGGAAACAAAGTAGGAACAAAAAGAGGAAACTGCCAGACTACTAATGGCACATCACATTGCCTTCACTGAAGCCTATAAAGTGCTGCAAGATCACATGGAGGAGTCTGTCATAATTGAAGAAATACTGAGAGACTAGCCTGCTTACTACGGACAAGTCTATCAGCAATATCGACAGATCCGACAATGGATCCAGGCATTAGAAAGCCGAAAAACCACTGAGGAAGCACTAAGGACCACAATAGAAGAACAAATAGTGCTTGAAACAACCAAACTGCAGAGACTAGAGAGGGAAGCAAATTAGTGGGTGCAGCAAGCTATCCCCAATTTAGAGAAGTCGACATCATCTGTCCACAGATGAAACGACTTATAGAGACTGTAGAGGAGAAGGACCAATTTATGGGTCCTGACATGAAGAGGATAGCAGAAGTCTCCATATCAAAAAAGATGTTGATCCTATCAAGTATGACCACACTTACCATTGACATCCAAAAGATTTTACAAAGTTGGTCAGATTTTCAACATAACCTCGTAGTAACAACACCAGCCATTGTCGAAGTCTGTGTACAAAAGCAACCGACCATCAGACTTCACAGCCCATGAAGACAAGGCAAAACATAGTAACTATTGGGACCACCATTGAAGAACATAAATTCCTACCACAATATGTTCAACTGAGAAAATAAGAAGCACAGGAAGTAAAGTTTCCAACGAAAGCATGCTTTTCGTTAGAAACACCATGCATCCTTGCTGATGTACCGATGCTGATGAACATCATTCCCAAACTGACCAAGCTGCAGTTTGATGATACAGATACACGTAGGCAGGCGGTCCTGGAGAGGAAAAACTTGTACATGATCGCGCTTCTAGCTGAGATGCCTAAACCAAGTTGGTCTTCGCAATAGAGTGCGAGAAAGACATTGAACACATGGGCCTACTCAACTTGCTTCTTATGCCACACTTTGGTTGTAGCACGTAAGTAAGTACCTATGTACGACAACTCCTTGTTTTCTTTCATGAAGGATATTTATGGCTCGATCGAACCTACCCTGTCGATGTGGAGCTCATCTCGTCAATCACGGGTCTGCCGAAGCAAGGAGATAACCGTGCACCATATTTGCGACTAAACAAGGATACCAAAAAAATGAAGCAGAAGTATGATCTCCAGTGCATGGGTAGAGGATTACTTATTTCCCTTATCGGGGACTACGAAGTAAGATTTGCTGCAAAAATCCTATCTTCCAAGCTGCTGCGCAAGATGATTCCTAATGAGTGCATAGCCGGGACAGTGGAGCTGGAAGAGTAGTGCACATCAGGTGTGGTATTCAACTGGTCATAGTACTTGCTGAATGATTTGATAGATGACGGGGAGCAAGCACATGAGGATTAAAAGGACAAATTCCACTATTCCTGGTTGCTGATATTAATCTCTTTTATTCTTTGGTCGGACCCACCTGACTACGAGCCAATGGATATCCTAGTGCTTTTCCTTAGCGCAAACTATTAGAACCTTTGGGAGGATAAGGAGGACATGATCCACCAAAAATACAACAACATTGAGTTCTTTTTGTACGGTGAAGCGCTACGCGATGTGATCAGGTGCCAGGATCGAATGTGCGCGACAATAGTTGAGAGATATCGACCTTTTATAAACTTCCAGGTTGGCGTCCATCATGTTATTTTGTGGTCATGACAAGACCCGACCAAGCAACCACACCCGACGGGTTTTGTGATTGAGGATGCGGATGTCGAAGCGATCATCTAGGAATGGCTGGAAGAATGGTGCGTCCTGATCGACGTACATATGAACTAGGGAGGAAATCAAGGAGTTGGCTAAGGAAATGACTAAGGAGGAGGCCAAGGGGAGGGTCAAGGAAATGGCCACGATGATGTTGGGGGCGATGGGAAAGTCAACTAGTCACAAGAGGAAGATGACGATGGTAATAATAGTGAGCACACCAATGCTAACAATGATGAATAAGACATACAGACTGATGAGGATGTGTGAACCATGAAGAAATAACATGAATAGGAGTGCATACACCCACGCAAGAAGTGAAAATCTAACAAAACGTCCAATACTTTCATCTTGGATAAAGAAGACATTGGCCTAGTTGCAGACACTGTTGTAGAAGAAACCAAGAGCAGCCTTGAGGGCCTAAGAAAGCAACAGAAGCAGCCAAGAGCAGCCTTGAGGGCCTAAGAACGCAGCAGAAGCAAGTGACCCAGAATTTTTCTGAGCATGTTAACAAGATCACAGAGGTCATCAATGAACTCAAAACCACTGCTGAGGTTAGGACATATAGCATGGATCTCGGGGACACTTTAGCCGCGTCCCTACTATTGTCACCCCTTAAGATGGAATTAAAGGCACAAGCACTAGAGTTAGGTACAAACAAGTATGATGATGTTATCAAGGCAATGGGGGTGCCAACACTACAAAGATACCATTGACCGATGTATACTTCGTTCAGCATGCAGTTGTGACTGAACTCCGCATTTGAGAAAATACACTGGCTTATCATGCCAAAAATAAGACAAGGAAGGAAAAAGAGCGTAAGATCCTCCTTAGGGAAAATGAATAGGAGATCAACGTGTGTGAGAAGATTCAACTCATACTAGTGGAAGCAATTAAAAGTGTAGTTACAGAGTCCCTATTGGAAGAAGTCCAAGAAGATGAGGATTCAGCTGCAAAGGTTGGATGACTCTCAAGGATTGCAGTAGAGCTCAAGAAGTAGGTAGAGGAGCTTCAAGCACAACAGATACCAAGAACACCTCCTGAGGTGTTAGAGGAACGCAGAGCAACAACATCTGAGGCTATTGGCAGGATCTAGCAGGGATAGTAGCTTTGCACAGAAGCGATAGAATTAGTTTCGACAACTTGGGAACAAATTCTAGAAGATGAGACAACAGCCAAGTTCAACGAGGAAGCATGTCAGACCAAGCTGAAAATTGCAGCAGTAAAGGCAGACATGAAGAAACTTCCGCTCAAAGAACATATTGCAAAGGTAGCCAAGCTGAAGGATCTGTAGCAGGAGGTAAAGACTCTGTGTGACAAGGAGCAGAGTAGGAGTGACGAAGTTACAACACACTAGTCAGAAGCAAAGCGAGTTACAGGGATTATTCACCCTGTACAACAGAAGCTTGAAGTTATCACATAGTCATTGGAGGAAGGACCATCAGAACATATCGGTTCCGATCATGTGGAACAATTGGAAAAGAAGGATGAAGAGTTCAGAGCATAGGTTTCCTAAGTGGAGGCCATTTTGAAGGAATTTAGGGACAAGGTTGGTCCCGTGGTGCAACCCGCGCTAGAGATTTAAATTTTACCAATGATTTCCATTTTTCTTAGTGGCTCAAGACGAGCCACATGTGAGTGTTGGGGACCTATTGGGCTAGGAAAAGTGCACAAGGAAGAACCCGAAGCACAAACACAAGAGAAAAATAGGGCGCGTGATGGGATAAAAGCAGGAAAAGGATGGAAGGAAAGTGGAGAGCAAAGGAAGCTGTGAGGAGGATTGTTGCGACGAGGAAATGTAGATTCGAGTTGGTGGAAGAGGTAGGTAGAAGAGTTAAGGCTGAATAGGTGCAAGTCAAGGAAGGCTACATAAGGACAAGTCGACGAAAGACTAAAGGACAGTTTTTGCGGCTAGTTATGACCTGTGCATACAAGATGAAAGACCTTTTCACGGCTAGTTATGGCTATGGTTAATGTAATACAATACTTTTGCAACCAATATGGCCTGTCATCAATGAAATAAGAGATATTTTGTAGCTACTTCTATAAGCAGTAACTGAGCTGTACTTAGTCGAACCTGCGTGGTCTTGTAATTTGTATAGATAGGAGGAAACCGCTCTGTATAACGATTAGCTTCATTGTAGATTCATCGTTAGGTTCAAGAAATAGTTTCAAGTTAGCTTCACTGTTAGCTTGTTATAAGAGTAGTAAGGAGATATCAGAGACGAGTCTGATATTGATAGTAGAAGACTGTTGAGTCGCGGATCTACAGCTGTGTGCACAGACCGTTTTGTAGAGTCAATGCACAACTGAGTGCATGGATAGTAAAGAAGAAGTGTCGATCCAAGATGTGTGCAGATCAGTAGGGGTAGATAGGAGAATAAACCAGAGAGAATGAGAGCAAGAAGAGTCTCAGATGTAAAGAAATATCTTAAACCAGTCTGTAAGTCACAGACTACAAGGTGCTACCTATATTTTTCATACTAGATGAAGAGCACCTTGGTGGTTTTTCCCATATGGGTTTCCACGTTATCTCCTATGTAATGAATGATTCAATGATGTGTTGAATGTTTAACTGTTAAATGTTGAATGTTGATTATCTTTCATTATTTAAGGTTATTGTTTGAATGAATGTCGCAATACTGGTAAGCAGTGAATGAATGGATATTTGAGAATCAACAAAGAATTGTGTATTAGTTTATGTTAAACACTGTTAAGTCCTAATATAAGCTGCAACAAGGTCAATTTCTATTTTAGGAATCAGCTGCATCGCACTATTGCACTAGCTGTTACGTTGTCAAGGACAAGGTTGTGTCGCATGGGGCTGTTCCACATGTTGCGCCTCGTTGAGTAGTAAAAGAATCCAACCCTCCATCTCTATTGAGTGCCTTTGTTGCATGCCAAGGGAATATAATCCATCCCCAACTGCGGAAGCATGGTTCTGGCAGTTACACATTTAGATTTCCCAGGTGAGACAGTGCGTTCCTAGCGGGTGTTGCCAACTAAGCTTTCTCTGTCGGGCCGATGTATTTGGGTGTTTTGTTGGTTTTGTATTATTGTTGAACCTGGGTCGCGGTCGTTGAGAAAGTAGGCAACAAGGAGTGGCTTCTCAACTCTTTAGTGTTTTTTGTTATTTCATTTGATGACATTTATTGAGGTGTTGATTGGAAGGATAGAAAATGTAGAATTAGCCTCCAATTTTTTGCACTAAAACCTATAAGAAAGAAGGGCCTTGTAGGGATTTGATAAACACTTGCAACCATATTATTTGGTTGGTTTGAAGTTAGGATTTTTATGTTTGTGAACCAGGTTTATTGGAAATGGATAGATTTGAGGTGCTTGACCTTGATAGGGTGGCACTCATTTTTATTTTAAAATGCATTATAGGTGCTCTTGCATCCATAAAACTCAACCCTATATGGGTTGTCTTGTATGTTTGTAAAGTAGTTTTTAGTTTCATGGAAGACTGGTTTTGAACCTTATATTTTACTGTGTGGTTTACCTCTCCTATGTGAGAGAAGTGTTTTATGAATCATATTCTACATTGCGACGAGGGATTGTATTTATAGCTAAGGTATTTTATGCTTTTATATTTTTAAATTTTGTTACAAGTTTTTGCATAATGTATGCTTTTCATTATTAATAAAAAGTTTCAACTTTTTTTTAAGGAAAAAAATATTAGCCACCATCTCGTTATATGTATGTAATATTTTTTTAAGAATATACTTATCCTGGATAAGCTTAAAATTCTAAAAAAAATTATGTACTAACTTTATTCTAAGCCGTTCAGAGAATATAAAGCTAATGATAATTTAGTCAAACTATAGTTTTGTTTATGATAATAGCAATTTGTAAGAATTCCATTTTTATAAGTATGTCATAATGGTTTTTCATCATAATCTAGGTTAGGACTATAGTGTTAGAAAACTAATTAATGGAGATTGAAATTTTACTTTGATTTTGAGAACAATTATAAAATTGCATAATTTTGGTTTTAGGAAAGAAAATGATTCAACATTCTTGTTACTGTAGTTTGTTTTTGTGGTTGTGAAGTTTGCGGTGCTAGTCTGTTGAGAAACTTAGAGAAAAAATTATAATAAATAACCTTATAATTAAGTGTAATATTTCTTAGCTTATCCTCTTAGAAATTGGGTATCCTCCGATTGACAGTAAGACTGTGCTCAAATAACTAATGTACGAGCACACACTAATTACTATACAGAAGGAGATGATCACTTCTTCACACATTCATAAAAGTCACTTAAGGATCAAGAGAGGTGGATCTAGAAATATAGTTTGTTGGTTAAACCAGTGGGGAATAATGGAGGAGGACACCCTCCAACATATAAACATTGTTAAAAACCTATTTAACTAAGTTTAACAGGGGATTTTGGAGCAATACAAACATTAATAAAAATAGAAAACTTAATTATTATAAATAAATCAATATTTGTAAGTTAGATGATAGCAATACAAACATTAAGAATAATATAACGTGTAATTATTATAAAGAAATCAATAACTCTAAGTTAGACGATAAAAATTATATTTCCATTATTATTAGTGTAATTATGTTTTTTTTTCTCAGAAAAAGATTGTAGTATAGATTAGATATAAACCACATTGTTTACACACCCCATCCATACACAATTCGAGTATATAATACTCTTTAAAGTCATTCAGCAGAGATAGTTCAGAGGGAAACATTTGTCGTCAAAATTCCTAAACAATCAGCGTAAAAAAAGTGTACAAGTCACAGATCAAGAAAATAAAATTAAAACCTTATTTAATAGGTATGCTCCTTAGTTCATTTTGTTGTTCATTGCTGCGTTCCTGTCTTTCCTAGCATCCAACATTGATCATCGGTCCTTTCTTAGACAACTTATTGGCCTGGTCATTCTGTTCACGAAAGATATGATGTAAACTGATATGCAGAAAGAAATATTTAATCCTGAATATATCCTCGTATATGTTCATCAAATAGATGATATGAGGAGCCCTATAATGTTTGAGGATATCAATAGCCAAGTTGAAATCTCCAAAAATATGAATCTGCTGTATACCCAATGAGAGAGCCAAGGTGAATAAGTGTTTGACAGAAAACAACTCAGCTTAGTTGTTGGGGGAGGTCCCCAGTCCATCCACATAGCTTTTCCACCTATTGTCCAAAGTGAAAATAATACCTCGACACCACATGATAGGACTTCCCTATGCAGCTTTGTCAAAGTAAGCCCAATTGATTGATTTGTCAATAAATTCTTTAGATATATAATCCTAGGAAATGAGCTCTTTAGTTAGTATAATTATGTTAAATACACATGTATTAATAATGTCTACTTTTTGTAGAATTGTGCGAATGGAATACAAGGAAACAAGCTCATGGAAATATACACTTCAACGGCAAACAATCCATATGATGTGTGGATATCAGATTACCTCTTTACATAGTGAATTTTCATTTCCATTCACAATTATATAGACTTGTAAACTTTTACCCCAAGGGTTAGCTCAATTGGTAAGACATGCGCACACTCTCATGGTTTGGGGGAGGTCACGGATTCGAGCCTTGAGTCCTCTATGGTTTACCACCTCTACCATCTATGAATGTGACTGATGGTTTACCACCTCTACCATCTATGAATGTGGCGAAGTATTACTGGGTTTTCCATATATGTTTCCATGTGAGAAAAATGACTTGTAAAATTTTATGATAATGATATTGACATAATATAATTTCATCGCCATTCACAATTAGAGAAATTTGTAAGATTTTATGATAAGGATACTTAACATTATACTTATATTGGTTCATATGACTTAAACTTTTTCTCATTGATTCTCTTATAACATCTTCATTAATATTATAATGACCGTGAATGTCATTCACGGTCATTATATTCTATCGAAGGTTATAGTGGAGGTTTTTAGCATTATAAGATTGGTAAAAAATGTCCAAAACCCTCAGCTACAACATTTGTTTTTCACAACAAGATTTCAACCTGAAATCCGACGCCATCTGACGAAATTGATCCTGTCATTGGATTTGACCTTGGTTATTATGGATTTTTTTGGTTTATTTTAAAATTTTCTCTAGTTTGTGTCGGATATTCGATGGTCATTGGTAATCTGACAACAATCATCAGATATTCGACTTCGGTTGTCAAATTACTGACAAAAAGATTACAATGGTCAATATCCTAATTGTGTTGAATATTCGACAATAATTTATTTTTAGAAACTATATAATAGGAGTATTTCTACATGTTTTCTATACAAGAGACGATTTGCGGAAGTTATAATCATCGCGGAGACTATTTTACATACAACAAGCCACAATTATTTCAATCGTTACTATGATTAAAAATAGTGAAGCGTGGACCTCGATTTTTTAAGATCGATAATCATCAGTCAAGCTTGGTATAAAAAAATGTCACAACATATCAATATTCCTATTATACTAAAATCTCATCGCCCTCATGTTATGATATAGGTATCCCCTTGTCTGCTCCAATCCCTCAAAGTTTTCTCTAGAGAAATGAAGGAATAAATTAACCCCTTGCAATTTTCCCTCTTTTGAGCTCGTAACGCTCTTTCCCCATTGACAAAAAGCATTACCCAAGAAGCAAAGAGACAGAACCACTACTGATACATGAGCAAATAGAGGTGCCACCGCTCCTTCCTTCACTGCAAGAAGTGGTGCCCCCTTATTACCGCACATTTGCTTCATTGGAGTGGTGCTCGAATTTTGAAGGCAAAAGGGAGATGCTTTGAGAGGATTCTTGAAGCTGACCTTCGTGGAGCCTCATCCCTATGATTTAGGACCAGTTGGAGCTCGAGATCCTCCCTTTTAGGATCTAATCTCCACCTCACCAATGAGATCCTCGACCATACCTATCCTCCCATGCCTTTAAATACTAGCTCACCCCCATTGACAAAAGGAGGAAGAATTGTGTTGCATACCCAAACTCTGTCAAAATCATTCTTGAGTCTTTGGAGACAAGCTGAAGTTAGAGGAAAGGATCCATTGGAAGGAACTCTCAACACCAAGGCATGAAGGTTGTAGTATCTCCAGTCATTTATTAACAAAGAATGTATTTTCTTTCTCATATTTACTATTTCATATGTTTATATTGTTTGACTCCTTGGTCACAAGCATAGATCTAGTTGATTATATTGTATGCAATCATGTTTACTTTGCTGTTTTCCATCTTTTACAGGTTCTTCTGCGAGGAAAACCTTTGAGAGAAGCATCATGGCATTCTATTCAAGTGATTAACCAGATCTAGGGAGAGTATAGCATTCTATGTTTGTGTTTTGTTCTAGATCTGAACCATTCAGACTAGGGAACCAACTCTTGTCTGCAGGAGGTGTGTATTTCTGGCTAACAAAATTGGCGACTCCGATGGGGAGACTTCGAATTCTGGATCATTGGTAAGTTGAAACCTCCACCTTCATTTTCAATTTCCAGATCTAGTTTTCCATTCATATATCTATAGATATGATTTGAATTTGATTGTTTTTCCTCTGTCTGCCTTTGGATATTCATATTTTTGGTTCACGAGGTTTTCTGGTGATTGTTTGGGTTCATTTTTCAGTCTGTAACTTCCTTTTCTATTGATTTTTTATTTTTCAAATCGCCATCTCGAGCACTGCTCTTGAGCTGTGTTATAAGTGCAGTTTTGGAGTTGTCATCGCTCTTCTTCTGTGTTAAAGAAGCGGTGCCACCACCCTTTCTCTGTGTCCAAGAAGCGGTGCTAGACCTGGTAATTCCTTGGTGTGAACCTACTGTAAGCGGTGCCACCGCTCTACTCCTATGTGCAAGAGGCGGTGCTAAGGCTGGTAACACCTTGTTCAACACCTGTAGAAGTGGTGCCAGGTATTCTTCTTATCCCTATTTGGTGTTTGATTCTTAAATGCTTCTTTTGGCATCTGAGATGCATGCTTCAGATTGTTACAGTTGTGCTTTGAACTTTGCAATTCAATTTTGAACAGAAAACTGAATAAAAAAAAAAATGAGCTAAATTTTTTCTCAGGGGCTCACATCCTTGAACCCCCAAAGACCCTCAAGCCAGGGGGAAGCCCCATCCCCCCTCCCCGACCCCCCTTGAGCGTTTATGAATTCATACGTATTTTCAAGAATTTGGATTGATGTTGGTATTTTAAAGCTTCATAGTTGGCTTTGAATAGAACTTGGTTTTGTTAGATCTCTGATTTTTGTCTTCTTTGATAGAACAAGAAAAGATTCATTTCAGTTTTTCTTCATTTGTTATACATGATTTTTGTATGTTTTTTCCTTTTTTCATAAATTTGTGGAAAAGTCCATATGAAAGTTATTGTATAATTTGTGATTAGTTCATTCTTGCTTTAGTTGAAAAATCTAAACGCTTTTGTATAAAGTTGTAACAATATTGTCTTGCTTTTCAATAGATATCTCACTTCTTTTTCAGTTCAAAAAGAGAATATTTTGTTTGTTTCAGTTAGGAAAGGACCATATAAGCAAGTGTCTTTTATTTTTGTATGGGATTTATTCTATGTTTCAAATAAATTGAACCTCTCTCAGCCTTCCTTAAGTAGGGCATACCTTTAAACTGAAAGTGAAAATTTTGCACAATCATACTGCATGGTTTTACTTTTCTGTCCTCACCTCATGCATCCACCTAACCTTTCAAGATAAAATTAAGTGCTAGATTAGGTTTAAAATTTTTAGCAATCTATGTGATAGGTTAGTGACCTATTCAGGAATTGTAAAACGTAGGAGTTGTCGTTAATTTGTCTGCACTACAACCCGGGACTTGTGCGGTTCTTTCACGTACCGTCAGTATATCGAACGACCTTTCACGTACCCTTGAGGTATATTGAAAGGTACTTCACCTACTCGATTGTATATGGGAAGGCCCCTTCTGAATGGTTGTGCATTATACATCACTATTACTGATTTGAGCTCCCATGTACCTTGCGTATATCGGGAGACACTTTTAGGAATCCTGAGACCATCCAAGTTAACCCTTTGGCTATCTGGGCATCACACTAGTTGTGATGGTTTGACAATCCCGTGAGGTTCCAAACCTTTAATCCACTCCTCTCACATATTTTGCTTGCTTCTTTAGCTTGAGTAGCGCTTGTTGTCTGTATAGTTAGGATTTTTTTTAGAATAGAGAGATAGTTTTGTTACATAGTTATGGCTTCGCCTTCCAGGACTACCAACCAAGAGACTCCTTTACCAAGAATGTCTTTTGTGTTCCCTCCATATGGGGATGTTGGTCCTCCTCTCATGGCTACGTTAAGCCTTCCTAGATTGACTATTGGATTACCTGTTTGGTTATTCTCTAGTCCAGTTATCCCATGTACACCAGTTGCTTCTGATCCTAATCCTTCATCATAAGAGCATCAACCTCATGTTGATCCCTCTCCTTCTTCACCAGATGTGTCTTCTCCTGTTTCTCCCTCTTCGCCTGTTGAAAGTTGTAGTACTAGTAGTCATGTGGATAAGAAGAAGAAGAAAAGGAAGATTAAGAAGAAGAAAAACAAACAAAAAACCAAGTCTCAACCAATCACTCCTGCCAGTGCGGAGAGTGTTGATCTGCACACCCAAAGACCACGTAAGCCCAAACTCCCTTCTAGGATTTGCAAGGGTAATCACCTTCTGAAAGATTGTCATGGTCTGGCCCTAGTTTTAGAAGAGTGGTATAAGGTTTCCTGAAAATCGATGTCATCAGCCTATGGTCATCATACTGATGATCCCCCCTCAACTAGTGACTGTGTGGTTAAGAGTTGGAAGGGTAAAGTCAGAAATCCTTACTTGCTATGTAAGGACATGCACTTTACTTACCTTTGTCCTTGCATGGATGAAGCTTCTAAGTTGTTGGAAGATATTACTATTTATCGTCAATGGATTTCAACAGGTTATCGTAAGTTGTCACTTGAAATCCCATTGGTTGATAAAGTGGTTGGTCCAAATCCATCCTTGGTTGATCCCACTCTTTCGTCGAAGAGTGAAGTCGAAGTGGTCGATCCAGTTTTAACCTCGGTCCATACCAATCTTCCATTGAAGAGTGAGGTTGAAGTGGTCAATCCAAGTCCATCCTTGGTTGATCCCACTCTTTCTTTGGAGAGTGAAGTCCAAGTGGTCAAGTCAATGTCATCTCCACCCGATCCCACTCTTTCATCATAGAGTGTTAACACTGAAGTAGTCACTTTGACCAAATCTTCGTCTTGTTCTTTTCTTCCAGTAGTGAATGAACTAAAACCTGCTAAAGTTTTTATTCTTTGTCTTGATTGTTCTTGACAAGAGGAAATTTTGTCTCTTTCGACAGAACCCTCTCCAAGTACCGAGGTTATTTCCTTTGAATGGAGTAACCTAACAGAGTCTCATCTTAGTCAGTTACTTCTGAGTTAGTCCTATGGTTACATTATCTATAACATTCCAAAACTTTGTTATGAGTTTCGTGTCATCGATGTGGGATTCATCATGGCCCTCCTTCAACGAGACTATTCCTATCGACTTCAGCTCATCATCCAGGAATTAGTCTTACAAACAAATTTAGTACCTTGAGATCTATATTCCTTAATGACATATTCTCTCTCTTTCGACATAGGTTCACATCATTGACCTTTTATTGAAAGATTCAACTAAGTGTTTGACACCAGATAATCTATTCACACTTAGGATATTTTACTAGGGTTCCTTGGGAATCATTGACATTAATGGTGATCTCCCTCACACTTGTTAATGTTTCACATCATTGACTGGTAATCAATTGGTTTCTACCATGTTCGAATTCAGATCATTGTAATCACATGGATAGAATCGTACTTTGTGGAAGATGAGACGAAGACCCTGGGTGTCTGTTGGAAAGCACTCATAGCTTTCTCTCCAGGTTGTGATGGAGTATTTGTATGAGTCCTAGCATGGATCCACATTTGTATGTTTGTGGCTGTGCTCAGATTTTCATTTGTATGACATAGATCTACACATTTGTGTCCAAATTTGAGTCTTCTTTGCATGGATCTATGTTGTATTTTAGTAGCCATGACTTTTTTGTATCTCACATGGATCTGCTTTGTATTGGTCAGCAGCCATGTTGTGAGTCATTTGGGACATGTATCAAAATGTGCTATAGAAAGTTGGTGATGTTTGAGAAGTTCTGACCTTTGGACCTTTTCCTCGACACTATACCTTGTTCTTTCAAAGTATATTTCGTATCGTGTCCCTCTAGCCATTATACTTTGGGGGGCATCTCTGTTATACTGAAATCTCGTCACCCTCATGTTATGAGATAGGTATCCCCTTGTATGCTCCAATCCCTCAAAGTTTTCCCTAGAGAAATGAAGGAATAAATTAACCCTTGCAATTTTCCCTCTTTTGATTTGGTAATGCTCTTTCCCCATTGACAAAAAGAGTTACCCAAGAAGCAAAGATCCATCACTGCTCCTAATACATGAGAAAATAGAGGTGCCACCACTTTTTCCTTCACTATAAGAAGCGGTGCCCCCTTATCATTGCCTGTTTGCTTCATTGGAGGAGTAGTGCTCGAGTTTTGAAGGCAAAAAAGAGAAGCTTCGAGAGGATTCTCAAAGCTGACCTCCGTGGAGCCTCATCCTTATTTTTTAGGACCAGCTGGACGTCAAGATGCTCCATTTTAGGATCTAATCTCCACCTCACCCATGAGATCCTCAACCAAAAATACACACCTCCTGCAGACAAGAGCTGATTCCCTAGTCTGAATGGTTTAGATCTAGAACAAAACAAAAACAAAGAATGCTAGACTTTCCCTATATCTGGTTAATCACTTGAATGGAATTCCATGATTCTTCTCTCAAAGGTTTTCCTCACAGAAGAACCTATAAAATATGGAAAAAAACAAAGAAAACATGATAACATACAATATAATCAACTAGATCTATGCTTGTGACAAAGGAATCAAACAATATAAACATATGAAACAATAAATATGGTAGAGAAAAGATATTCTTTATTAATAAATGACTGGAGAGACTACAACCTTCATACCTTGGTGTTTAGAGTTCCTTCCAATGGATCCTTGCCTCTAACTTCACCTTGCCTCCAAAGACTCAAGAATAATTTTGACAGAGTTTGGGTATGCAACACAATTCTTCCTTTTTTTGTCCATGGGGGGTGAGCTAGTATTTAAAGGCATGGGAGGATAGGAATGGTTGAGGATCTCATGGGTGAGGTGGATATTAGATCCTAAAAGGGAGGATCTTGAGCTCCAGCTGGTCCTAAACCATAGGGATGAGGCTCCATGGAGGTCAGCTTCGAGAATCCTCTCGAGGATTCTCTTTTTTGCCTTCAAAACTCGAGCACCGCTCCTCCAATGAAGAAAATAGGTGGTGATAAGCGGGAACCACTTATTGTAGTGAAGGAAGGAGAAGTGGAACCTCTCTTTGATCATGTATCAGTAGTGATACTGGCTATTTGCTTCTTGGGTAGCGCTTTCTGTTAATGGGGAAAGAGTGTTACCAGCTCAAAAGAGGGAAAATTGCAAGGGGTTAATTTGAACTTTCATTTCTCTAGGGAAAAGTTTGAGGTATTGGAATGGACAAGGGGATACCTATCTCATAAGATGAGGGTGACAAGATTTCGGTATAACAATTCCTAATCCACACGATAAAAATCATGAATTGCTTGCTAGATTGTGGGATGGATTGAACAGAAAGGGTCATGGGAAATTCTATTGTCCATGTAATCAATGCAGTGGATTTAAAAGAATAAGAATAAATATCATAACAACCAACAAACATTGTAGGGAATATGGGCATGCCGAGGGGGGACACGATTATCATCCATTTGTGAGTTGTTCATTATATATGTCTTTATATTGATTGGTTTTGTAAATGTATGTATCATTATAATATTTCTTATATTGACTAATATCCCTTGAATATGCTTTCATATAATTAGAAATGAAAGACATCCTATGGAAATATATCTCCCAGAGGATGTGCTTTCGGAGTAAGCACCGATGGAATATGGAGCTATAAATATTGAAGAACAAGATAATGATCATATTGAAGAAAATGATCATATTGATGACATAGTTGAAGATGATAGTACAAATACATTGATCCATGATATATTTAATGTTAGAATGGAAGATGACGATGATGATAATGGAAGTGATGACTTTGATGATGTTCATGATTTACTTCTTCTTGAGAAGGCATACGAACCCCTTTATGAAGTCTACTCCAACACACATATTCTCTCTACTATATCGTTGATAATGAACTTGAAGGATATGAATGGTATTTCAAATAGACCAGTCACACAAATGTTAAGGTATGCAGAATATTCCATCACATACATATGATTGTGCTAAAGGTTATCTTTTATGCTCTGATAATTTCATTGTTAATCATAATTAGTAAAATTAATACAAATGAAACATGTTTCAACAATATTGTTTATATATTATATTAACTATTTTTTTACTTTAATTTGTTGTAGCTTGATACATGAATTTTTTTTATCGTCAACAAATGTTTTAGCTCACACATATCGATATTTAATTGTCATCATGAGATAAATTTGAATGTAGTATGAAGTAATTGATGGACTCCCAAATGAACATATCATATTTTATAAACAACATGAATTTGAAACAGAATGTCCAGAATGTCATATCAGTAGATATCAAACAAATTAAGTAACAAAAAATGTTCATCGCAAGGTTCTTCATTATATTCCCATTATTCCATGTTTTCAATGACTATTCAAGTGAAAAAACATAGCACAATTTATGGATTACCACGCACATAATAGAAGTCGAGATTATATTCTTCGAACTCCTGTAGATGGTTCTGCATTTAGAGATATGGAGGAAAAATGGACACACTTTAAAGAAGAACCTCGTAATGTTAGGATTCTTTAGTAGTAGATGGTGTCAATCCATATGCAGAGAAGAGATATTTTACTTGGCTTGGCCTATTTTTGTTATCAACAATAACATTCCTCCATGGTTTTCAATAAAGAAGGAGCACATATTGTTGGCAATGATTATTCCGGGTATGTGTCTACATCATTTTTTTTTAATATAGTGGCATTTCACTTGTTGTATTTTGTTTCATAATGTCATATATATTTTATTCTTTTACTGTTGTGTATTATTTATATATCTTAATGGTTGTAATAATTATATATTTTATTTGTTCAAATCAATTAGTTAAGTGCCAAGTTAAAGATCTGTATGTATATATCGAGCCTCTTATTGATGGACTACTAAATATATGGAATGAAATCACTATGTATGTGTGAGAATTGATTCTTATTAATTCTGTCACAACAATCTTGGGACAAAGTACAAACTCACAAGTGATTCAAGACAAATTAGACATGAAAATGATGTAACAGTACTGCAATAGGAGGTTGCAGCTCTATATAATCGATGAAAGAATGGATAATACAATACAATTTCATGTAGAATGCATGAATTCTAATCCAATTCAAATTCACTAGGAGGTCATTCGAATTGCATGGATGGGTGTAGCTTAACTAAATGTAAGCAACACTAGACACACTTAGTTAACCACTAATCTAGCCATGATTGACTCACATTGAGTCCTAACTGAATCAGAGTGCAATAGATGACTGATTCTAACTAAATGTAACTTAGACACATGTCACTACATGCCAAATAGTAGGTGGTAGCACATCACTAACTTCAAGTAGCTCCGATGAAGTTAAATGAAGTGATACTGGTCAACAGAGGAAGTTAGAGGCTTATTAGCTAACTCCAGTTCATCCCAATCAGCCTAAAATAGACAATTGCATGATGGAGGCACCTTTACAACTCAACTTAACTAATTGTTAGGTGAAAAAAAATTAGTTAGCAATTAGGTGCACTTATGACAATCAGATCACCCTAGAATTGCTCCCTGTTTGAAGGAGGAATCCCAGTTATCCTCCCCTATTGAAGGAGAAGGCTTAGTTATCCTCCTTGATTGAAGGAAGGCATGGGTGTTCTCATGTTGTTGTCACAGTGTGCTCATATGATGGAAATAAGGTCAATTAAACTTAGGATAGTGGGTAAATAGGCCAAACTTGACCAAATAAGTGTGTAAGTTGGGTAAATGACTCCAACACCCCCCCTTAAGCTGTACTTAGGAGAAGTAAAAATAAAATGCATGAAATGATAGGGCCTTGACAACAAATATCACATGTCACCTTGTACAAATACGTAACTCTAACAATGCTCAAAATAAATCTAAGTGAGGAAAGAGAGAAAACCCACTGGGAACAAACCCCCCCCTCAAGCTGGGCATTGAAGAAGTATCTAATTACCTTGATGAAATCACCCCCAATAGTGAACAGAGGTAAGTGAAAATTTTATCTGTAAATATCTCGGTGAAGATATCTGAAATCTGGTAATCTATAGGGAAGTATTGCATAACTATGGTCCTATCATGCACCAACTCCTTGATGTAGTGAATGTGAATCTCTATATGTTTGGTGCTCTGCCTAGTAACTGGATATGTGGAGATATTAATAGTACTTTTATTATCACAAAATATGATTGTGGAAAAAGTACTACCAATCTCAAACTCTGAAAGAATGCCTTGCAACCAAACATCTTGGATGCAAGCATTCACTGCTCCCTTGTACTTGGCCTCTACTAAAGACAATGTAATGGCGACATGATTTTTTTTGGACCAGAAAATGGGGCCATCACAAAATATAAAGACATACCCAGAATTGGAATTTTGATCTTTAGAATCCCTTGCCCAATCTGAATCTGTATAACCAACCAACTCTAGCTCAGAGTCTACAGCATAGTGAATGCCGTAGGACCTGGTGCCCTGAATATACTCAAGGATCCTCTTTGCTGCCTTCCAATGGAGCTCATGATCTTGCTGCATGTATCTTGATACAACATTCATGGCATAACAAATATCAGGTCAAGAATGTGTCAAGTAAAGAAAGCTACCAATCAGCTAGCGGTAGATAGTGCAATCCATGGGTGGAGTGTGTTTTCCCTCTTCAAGGTTGATTCCTGAGAGGAAAGGGAATGGTGAAGCCTTACATTCAACCATGTTAAAATTCACTAATAGGACTGAAATGTATTTATATTGATTTACCATTATCTCATCAAAATTTTGTGCAATTTCGAGCCCCAAGAATTGTTTTATCAGGCCCAAATCGCTCATCTCAAATGCATCATGAAGGGCAGTTTTAATGAATGAAATGGAAGAAAGTGTGCTAGAAGTAATCAAGATATCATCAACATATAAAACAATGATAAGTAAATTACCATCATACTGTTGTATATACACATTCAGATCAGACATACACCTTTGGAGGTTTTGTGAAAGCAGAAAGGCATCCATCTTGCTATACCATGATCTTGGGGCCTGTTTCAACTCGTATAATGACTTCTGCAATTTGAAAAACAAAGTAGGATCTAAAATGTAGCCCTCAGGCTGCTTCATGTATATCACCTCATGAGGGTATCCATGTGGAAAGGCACTCTTGACATCCATATGATGCACCTCCCAGTGCTTGGATGCCGCAATGGCCAAAACTAGGCGGATGGAGTCCATCTTTGCCACTGGTGCAAAGGTCTCATGATAGTCCACACCTTGGACCTAGGAGAACCATTTTGAAACCTGAATTTACTTATATTTACAGGTTGTGCCATCAGAAACAACCTTTGTCCGAAACACCCACTTGCATCGAACTAATTTCCTCCCAAGTGGAAGGGAAACTAGCTCCCAAGTAGCATTTTTCTGAAGATAATTAAACTCTTCGTTCAAGCAGCTTGCCATCTTGAATATTTTCGAGAATGGTAGTAAGAATTAGGATCTGAACCAATAATTAAATAAAAGGTCTCAGACAGTAAATAATAATGGCAAGAGAGCGCAATACCTGCTCTTTGAAATTAAGACCGGGTTCTTCTTGGATCAACATGATTTCCAATGTTTTGCCCGACAGAACAAAGTGTCTTCTTGGACCAAGTTGGGATATTTGTTTGCAATTCAGAATATGAATTAGAATATGATATTTATTGCTCACTAATATCAGATATCAGTTCTACAAAATCAGAGTCATCACTCCCACTTTTATCACCCAAATTGTTAGCAGAATAGGAGGGAAAATCAACAGAATTTCCTTCAACTAGCTCTACCTCTTGGAGAGGCTCATCAAACTGAACACTTTCTCATCAATATTTCATAATCAATTCCACCCCCGACATGGGAATGATTCCACAAGGCACTAGGGAAATAACAGGCTCACACATAGCCCAAAACCAAAACATCCACAGTCAAGGCAACACATCGTTTGGTTTCACAGACTGTCGAGCCAAGCCAATAAGAATTTTGGTTTTAAAGGATACTAAGAAAACTAACCAACATCACATTGGTTCCTTAGACTTATCCATCCAAGCCACAATTGCATCAAACAAGTTTCCTAGCTTTGAGAAGATAGGAAAAATGCAGAAAAACGTGGAAGAGAACTCCTAGTTTTCTCATAGGTGCAAAAACAACCTCATCAAACCCCAAAATCATGGCCCCTTCCTTCCCATTCATCCCATAAACACCCAAAATGAATTCTGAGCATGGAGAAGGGAAGCAAACAACAACCAAACCATGGAGGAGAGAGCTCAGTCTCTTCCTGCTGAGTAAGGGGACCAAACCTCCATGAGGATGGGTGAGAAATGGAAGTCATGGGTGCATAATGATTGGGCATGCCTTCCCAAGATTTTTACTTTGCCCACAAGTCAAAACACACTTTCCAAAACTGGGTGACCTCCCAAATTCGAAGTTGACCACCATGCATTTCCCATCCCAAGGAGATAAAATCTTCAACCACTTTTAGATGACTGGGCACAAAAAGGCAAAAAGGGTAGTTGACAATGTTGATGTATATGTAACTTCGGAATGTATTCTTCTATATATTTCATATATTGTAACCCGATGTTTATTCCGGGATGTTTCTATTATGTATTTGAGTCATGTGGTCATGCCCCGATGTTCCGATTGGGAGGATTATAATGTAAACAAGTCATATCAAGTCATTGGGTAAGTCCCCACTATTTAGGGGCACTTGGGTTATTATACACTAATTAAGGTGTAGGCTCGAGTAGTAATTATTAGGTTGAGTGAACTTCAAGTCAATGGAAGAATATAAATAGAGAGTGAGATTCTCTCTATTTATCACTTGTGACTTAGCTCTCTTGCTCTCTCAAGAGTGGCGCACTTTTGGAGAAGGAAATTCTTGGGCTTGACAGAAGACAGAAGGCTGCTGTTGTGAAGGGAGGTCATCTTACTGTTTTGGGATCACATCTTGTGGTGATACTATATTAGAGGAAGTTGAGGGGTTTTCTCCATTTATGGTTTCCCCTCCTAAAATCTTTGTGTCTCTTGTCTCTTGTGATGTGCTTATGTGATTGATGTGCTTGTTATTCTCTCAGTGAAAAGATCTTATCATAATGCTAGCTTAAATGTTGAAAAACTAACATGGTATCAGAGCTAACCTGAGAAGAAGACATTGTGCAGCTACAGGAACTAGGGATTCCTATTTTGTGGATCTTCCTCCACAGATTTTCAGCAAAAGTATGCTAGGTTGACTCTCCATTAAATGCTGCATCGTTCTGTCGATGCAGAATTTAATTTCAAGCATTTTCAGTTTTGATGTGGAAATTAGGGCTTTCTACAGAAGAGTAATTTTTGGGTGAGACCAGCATAGGATTTTTATCCTCATCAAAACCGAAATTTAGAGACCTGGATCAGTAAATTTGGTTGGGTAAATCTCTGGGAAAGTCAAACCCTAGTTTGACCCTGAGCTAGGAGAAACCCTAAATACTAAAACTACTAAGTTTTGGCACAGTCGCTATATTTCGATATTGGAGAAGTATAAGAAGCTGAAAATTGCAGGGGCCGAAGATAAAATCCTAATGAACACTGTGTCCAAAGGGAAGCCTCTGATTCGCTATATTCTGGGCGATATGATCTCTGCAAGTTAGGGTTCCAGCCTCCTCCAGAATTCATCCCTAAACAGGACACCTGGGGAGATCTGCAATATCCTGGGCTACAGAGGTCCAAATGGAATTCTTCAAGATGTTCCAGAAATTTCACGGACTTTAATTTCTGTGGTCCGAAGTTCAGACTCAGAATATGAACCAGTGACACGTGGCATGCCGTACAACTTCGCTGTTCTGAACAGTCCTGTAACAGGTGAGCTTGGGCAAAGGATCATAAATCCCAAATGGTGAAACCAATTCTGATGAAACCTATGGTGTTGTATCAGGTACATGCGAGGTTACCACAATGAGAATTTTTAGACACAAAGGATCATTAATGTTGGAGATATTACAGAAACAGTAACAGGAATTTCTGCAGAAGAAATCAGTAAATTAGGGCTTCCTGTTCCGGGAGCTTCCCTCCACTGTTTTCAGAAAAGGAGTACATTGGACAGCTCCATTTGAAGAGATCTATCTGTTTATCCAATAAGATCTAAAATATTCCAATTTTTGAAAATTAGGGTTTTTGCGACAAACCCTAGATCAGCGAACTCCGGGACAAGGACAGACACCTCAAATCGGTAAGATCTAATCCTTTGCTATTTCCAGTTGAGGTTCTCATTTCAATATGATATATCCAA
>LPNX010372620.1:0-31458 GCA_001517045.1 Pseudotsuga menziesii | reverse complement strand
CAAGGTTTGGAATTTCATATTCATTTTCAGAATATGTCTTTCGATGAGGATAACTTTCCAAATGATCAAGCTGTCTCTCAATGGACTGGTCATTTTTATTAGTTTCAAGAAAAATGACATCTCTGGAAATAACAATCTTCTTGTTTACCTCATCATATAGACGGTATGCCTTGGAGTATTCTTCGTACCCCAGGAAAATGCATTTTCTGCTTCGAGCACCAAGCTTGTTTCTTTTCTCCTTTGGAATCAAGGCATAATAGGTGGAACCAAAAACTATGAGATGCCCGACTGAAGGGAGATGGCCAAACCAAATTTCATGTGGAGTCTTGTTATCAAGAGCATTTGAGGGACTTCTATTTCTCAAATAGGCTGCACATTTTACTGCATCACCCCAAAACATTAGTTTTACATTCTTTAAAAACATCATTGAGCGAACCATATTCATTATGGTTCTGTTCATTCTTTATGCTACACCGTTTTGTTGAGGATTGTAGGGAACTATAGTCTGATGTGCAATTCCATGTTGGCGAAGATAATCTTCAAAAGCATTTGAAGTGTATTCTTTCCCATTATCAGTACGAAGTGTACCAATTTTTGATTGTGCTTGTTTTTCTATCAATGCATGAAAGTCTTTGAATGTTTGAAATGCTTCTTGATGGAGTCCCGTGAAGCCCAACACTGATCTGATGTGTGCCCAGTCTTTCCACAACGCTTGCACTGCAAATTTGATCTTTTGTTGAAGTTGTTTCTGCCCTCTCTACCTCTGAAATTTCTTCTTCCTCTACCTCTCTCTTTTCCAGAGAGAGTGGCACCAACTATTGATGACAAAGATTGCATCTTTTACAGCTGTTAGTGTAATTTACAAGAATGAACTTAATATGACAAAGAGAAATAGAAAAACAATAACCTTGCAGGTCTACAGTCTCCGCCAAGGTGAATACAATGGAAGTTTACAGGCTTCTTCAATACAATTGTTTCACACAAACTTTATTCTTCAAGGCAGGTCACGACTCCAGCATCTTGATGCAGTACTTCTAGTTGCAGCAGCATAATAATTGCACAGTGGCAATATTCCCAATTGCACGAGCAGTCTCAATGCAATCAACACCAAACAAAATAACAAGATTATTCAATGTATTATACCAGTCACAACTCTTCAATGCAATATATATATATATCAGTATTCAACACAATATATATCAGTCTTCAACATATATAAGTTAGCATATATATATATTCTTCAATATATCAGTCAGTATATATATATTCTTCAATATATCAGTCAGTCTTTAATTGAATATTTTTATCTAAGATTGTCTCTCACACAAAATTCCTTAAGCGGACGCTACCTTTAGCTTCAACCTCTAAGAAGACACCACTCAGTCTTCAACGCAGCATAATTCAGCAGTCACACAGCCTCCTCCATGCAGCAAAACGTAGCACACGCAGCAGGAAGCTCTTCTCCACGCAGCAGACTTCAGCAGTCACGATTCATCAATACACAGCAACCAACCATAGACTTCACGCAAAAATCTAGGGTTAATTTAGGGTTTATGCAGTCCAACGATTACAAGTATTGAGAAATGGCATGAGTCTTGAACTCGTAGCCGCAAAACAACTTGTGAATGCAGCACCGAGTCTCTCCTCTTCAACTGCCTCTTCAACTGTGTGTTGATTCTTCCAACGTTAGATCAAAGAGTGTGGACAGCCTTAGATGAAGGCCGTGAATGTGGTGAAGCTCTTCAAACTATATCGTAGTTGATATTCACACTATATTCACACTATATCGCAGCTAATACTCACACTATATTCACACTATATCGCAGCTTTCAATTAACAAGGCGTCTTCAATACACACAGTCCACGCTCAATAGGCTCGTTCTTATCTATCCAACCAGAGGTCCCTTTTGGCCTGTCTGCAGAATGTGTGCAGTGTATCCAATTTATGGCAAAGACTCGGAATCTATCTACATGCTCCCTATCTTGAGGAGGTCCTCTCTACGATGATTAAACTCGCAAAGCATGTAGAAGATGGGCGGTTCAAGATGAAAGAAGAATGTCCAATATTAATGGACCTGGGTTTGAGGGAGAAAGCAGTTCAAGTCCTAATGAACTACAATCCTCAATGGCTGCGAATTGGACTATACATTGTTCTTGGACATAATGCCCTTGTAACAAAATAAAAACCTAGTATCTTATGTAATGGAAAATTTTCTGATGGGGTGAACGTGGAGAAGGTTCAGAGTTCTTGAAGCTTGTCATCGAGAAATACTTTTTCACTCATGCTGGTCTTCATGCAGTTGAAGAAAATAGACTTCAAAGCCGTCACAGTTTATGAACAGTCTACATAGAAAAATTAGGGTTTCATGACTATCACAGGGATTATCACATCACGCAGAGGATGGATGGGGCTGAGCGGAGCATTAGAACATCCAGAGTATGCACCAATGCATGCAATCTGCAGATTGAGGAAAATGAGTGAGCAGTCTGGTAGCCAGGACGGGCAGGACTGAAATGCAGCCAGGAGTTATGGCAGCGCTCTGATACCACTGATAGGTAATAACTCCCGATTCATTATTATTCCAATGCTAATGCATTGATGTATACATTCCTGTGACGGTTGTGTTTCACCTTCCGTCCAGCCTTTTCGGCTTCCTACTATTCAGATTTATTTATTTATTTACAATATATAATCCCAACGGATTATATTCTAACAATATGTAATTTAATAGCATGGGGTCAAAAATGGGGTTTTACAGTGAGGTACTCCATTCTGAATGTCTGTAGCAACATTCGTTGCCTCATCCCACCAATTTTCAGCCAATCCTTTTGCTTCCAGCATGCATGTGGTCATCTCCTTTAGAGAGCGGTTTTTCCTTTCCACTACACCATTTTGCTAAGGGGTGTAAGGAACAGAATGCTAGATATTGATCCCACTATAGGAACATATCTTCAGCAAATAAGAACTGATATATTCCCCTCAATTATAATATCTCAGAGATTTGATCTTTCTCCTAGAGGCATTCTCAACCAGTGCTTTCAATTCAATGAATTTCTCTAAAACTACATATTTTTTCTTAATGAAAAACACCCAGGTGTATCTAGAAAAATCATCTATGAAGGTGAGTACATACCGATATCCCTTCATGGACATGATAGGAATTGGTCCGTTGATATCAGAATGTAACATCCCTAAGATACTTGATGCGCAACAAGCCTTCCCCCGATTAAACTTATGCTCAGGGTGTTTTCCCACAAGATAACCCTTCCAAATTCCTTTGGTAGTTCTGATTACCAAGAGGCCTTCAACCATGGAATTTTTCTGAAGTTGCTGCAAGTACTTAAAATTTAAATGACCAAATATCTCGTGCCAGAGTCTACTGACCTCATTTCCATGAGTCAGAGCAGTGGGCTTTGCATCCGCCTGAAAATGGGAAAACTCATAGGATTTTGCAACATGATTTGCTAAGCCTTTTGCAACAAGTTTACACAATTTAATCTTAGTGATTTATACATCATTGGGTCTAAAGGTTACTCTCTTGGGCACTCCGGTATGAGTCATTTGATATACACTCAGGAGGTTTGAGGCCAAGGAGGGTACATACAGAACATTAAAAAAATTTCCATGTTCAATATTTACTGTACCTTGTCCCTTCGAAATAATGGTAGAATCATCTCCCATGTGGATGTGAATGCTTTTGTCAGTTTCCAGGGAGGAAAAATAATCTTTGCTTACCATCATGTGATTCGAAGCTCGAAATTCTATGAGCAAAGCCTTGGTCTTTGAGGTGTTTTCCATGAGAGCATGTCCACTTTCTTGCTGGGTACCCCAATCTTGGTTGTCTTTCTTTTGAATTCTCTTTGGAAGATTGATGTTGTTTCTCTCAAGAAGAAAGGTCAACTCATCAAGTTTCTTCTTCATGCAGGCATGTGCAGGGTGGAAACCCTTCCTGTAGTAGGAACACTTGACTTTCTCCTTTCCTTGGTTTCCCTTGTTCTTGTGTTTCTTTGAGCCACAAGGATATTCTTGCTGGTTCTTTTCTTTAGGATTTGGAGCATCAAATTTAGCCTTTGAATTCTTCTGCTTCCCTTTTCCCTTCGAATATTTTGACCTCGAAGCAAATAGGATTTGATATTTTGAGGATATGAGGATCCCCATCTGAACAAGCTTTTCATGTTCATTTCTAATGGTTTTAATGAAGGAATCATGGTGTAGGGTTAGGTCAACCACAGTCAACCCAACCAAAACCTCTAGGATCTGGTGGCTCCTACACTTAGCACGACTTCCAAATTTATCCATCAACCAAATTCTACGCTAAAAATCACCTTCCCATAATTTTGTCTCTGCACAATGCTTCCGCAAATCTGTTCCTGCAACAAACTTTCCACAACAAGATTTCTGCAGGCAGGATGCAGGATGCGGAATCAACGTTGGAAATTTTCTCCCCCACAAATTTACTTCCACAATAGCTTTTCCGCAAGTGGGTTGCGGGATGTGGGATGCACGACCAAGTTTCCAAAGTTTCTCCCCCGCAACTTTCCTCCTTCTACTTTTCCTTCGCAATATTTATAACCGTCATATCTTTGCGGCATTCTTCCTAACTGTTGATCTAATTTTTGAAGCGGATCTCACATATATTTGTGGATCCGTTATCACCCTCAAAACTTTTGTTGTGGATCCCTCCTGGGATGCCAGATATTCATCCACAGCTCAATCTCTGTCGTTCATTTTCTGCAAAAACTGGTTAAGGCATAAAATCTATGCACTGCGTCGATTGATCATGGAATCCATCAATCCAGCCTGCAATCTCTAAGATTACTTAGCCCAACTATTCTATGCATGCATCTACTAGCTATTTTATCCATTCAAATAGTAAATTCATCTAGGCTAATAATACTGCAAACACACAACTACTCTTCCTATTAAGAAAACACACACGTACACAACTTGACCCTCTTCTTTAGTCTCTTGAAAATATTTACAAGTGGAACTAGAAACAGGTCTGTCCATCTTTCTGTGAACTCAAAACCTAATGCTAAAGAGCAGAACCCCCTCTACTTCTCTAATCTGTCTATTGAACCTAAATTGCTACCTTTTACACTGAGTGGTCCTACAACTGAAAACAACCAACTACAAGGCATGATTAAATGTCCCTGTCATAACAAACATCACGCAGTTTTATCTCCATGCAGGGATTCATGATCTTCCATCACTTGTACCACCGCTAACAAACTATGACTCATCAAACAACCAAAATGATGACACAACATGTGACCAACTCATCACATTGCTGACATGCCACGATGCTTGCTATCTAGAAATAAACTCTTTACAGGAGATTTACAATGGTTTTACAATAAACCCCTCCTTGGGCTGATGTCAAGACCTTAGGGTCCGAAAAATAAATTTAGTAGTTGGTCTTGAGAGCTAATGCTCCTGCATCAGACTCCCAAAGTAGAAAAGAATCATGACCTCCTCGTCATGCATCTTCAGCTTCTATCTTCCTGGATCCCACAATTTTGTCTGCTGTTGTCCATAAGCTTCACTATCTTCATTGTTCTTTGGATGTAACCTTCCAGGATTTCAAACCTTATGCTGTAGACCTCCACTGCCTTTAACTTTATCAACTTTCACTCTCCATTCAATTTTACAGTGGTCTGTTTGTTTTACCCTGCTGTAGCTTTTCTTATGAATTTTCATAAATTGCCACAGTTCATTTATGAAATCCTCCAATTTAGTTCTATGCTACAAACAACTCTTGTTTTCTTCACTATGCCATTGCACTCTACTGCACTTTTCTGATTCATCTCTAAACTGTTGGTTACCTTCTTCAACCTTCCTTGATTTAATTTTTTTTGCTACAACTCTTGATATTGCTGTAGATGTTGTCCCGGGCATTGCTTCCACCCAAACTTCCTAAATACCTTTGAAGATATTTCCCTCTACAATATCCTTCTCTTGCTCTTTGCCTGCAAATTCTCTTTCAAAAAGTAATTTGTCTCTCAATCTTCTGATTGGAACCATATATCCACTTACACTGCTCTACATATTAGTTAACATAACATAATTTAGCCAACTAATATCCGCTTTTGTCTCAGCCAAAACTTGAGACATTTCCATCTTATTGATTACAATCCTTTTTAGTAAACTCTTCATCCATTCACCATCTTCTTGACTCATATCAAGCACATCATTAGAATGCTGATAATTAACTTCAACATAACTCTCTTCCTCCCGTTCTAGTACTTCCAGCTAGTACTTCAAACCTTTATTCTCTACTTGATTCCCTTCAAGTATTTCATTACTATGTTTCATTTTAGTGTCAACAAAAATCTTCTCTACCTCTGTCTTGACAATCTTCAGTAATTTCCCTTCAATTCTTTGACCATTTCTATCAGTCAATTCAGTATTCCTTAGTCCTAAGACTGTTTCATCTCCAATTTGAGACATAGTAGCCTCACTTTCTTCCTTATGATTTCCTTCTTCCTTGTCACTGAACAAAATTCTTTGTGACACTATTTGTCCATCGTTATTACCTTCAAATATAGTTTCAAAAAGTAAATTGTTTTCCAATGACCTAATTGCAGTAAGATATTCACTCGCACTTCTCTGTATACTAGCAAACATAACATAGTTTAGTAAACTAGTAGTTGCTTCTGTCTCAACCAAAACTTGAAACATTCTTCTGTCAATACCTGCAATCCATTTCTCACACTTAGATGCTTCCATTAAACATTTCAACAATTCATTTTCTACTTGATCTTTCTCAAATACATCATCACTATGCTGCTCATCAATCCCAAAATATATTTCTTCCCCTTTGTTGACAACATTCCATAACTGTCCTCCGTCTCCTTTACTAATTCTGGTTCAATTCAGCCTCCTTCAATTCTAAGACTGATTTTTCTTTAGCATGAGACATATCTACCTCATCTTCATCCTCATTGCTATATTCTTCTTTGTCACAAGTCCAACTTCTTTGTAACACTTCTGTTTCATTCTTTATCAGAATAGAATTCTAATTTCCCATCTCTGTGACAAATCTAGAGGTCTGTCTCATAGTCTTCTCTTGGCCATTCAAACAAGCAAAATGCTCCCTATCCTTAACAACAACAAGTTCTTTCATATGATACATGATTGTCTCATCTTCCTCAATAAGATTGTTGCCTTCACTAATTAAGGACTCTATAGACTCCTTCTGCTGCAATAACTCATCTTCTCCTTTGTCATTGCTTGACAACAATTCCATGTGTCCATCTAGAATGACTATATATTTCACACTTTCATCTTTGCCTATGCATCCCTCAAGGTACTTCATATCTTCATCAAAACTATTAAAACATAGCTTGTTTACCTGAGGTTTCCATTCACAATTAGACTCAGATTTCTCTGACAGGTTGTACAGCAATAACATCTCCCTCTCATTTTCTTCAAGCACTGTATCTTCATGCTTTACATCTTCCTCATCGTTATGCCTTCCCAGGAAACTCTCAACTTTACTTAAGACAACTCTGAGAGATGGATTGTCTTCTACAATACCTGCAAACACATTCAAATTGTTAGCATTAAAATCATAATACCCAATGGTCTTATTTGATGACTCAATCATCAAATATTTCTCTAGCTATTCCAAGTATTTTATAAGACTTAGAAAATCCTCAATGGTCTTCTTCTCAGCTTTTTCAAGCATAGCTTTTAAATGCCTTATATCCTCCTTTGTCTCTTTCAGTTCTTGGCCATCATCGTATGCCAATACTTCCGTCATACACTCTCTTGCCTTGAGTATCTCTTCTCCATACTGAGCATTCATCAGTTTCTCTCCTCTCCTTTATAGCTTATGCCACTTCAACTTTATTTTCACAAGAAAACCACATCTCTGGTCTTCCTCCTTCTTCTGTAACAACTCCATCATTACTTCTAGATGGAATTTTATCTCAGCCGTCTCTTTCTCCTAGTCTTCATCACTCAACTACCTCCATATGCTATTTTCCTTGGAATTTTCTGTTTTCACCTTGTGGCTGCCTCTTGAACCTATTCTATGACCCTTATCAATCATCTTCTTGAGTTTTCTTCTAGTCTCTATGAGCTGCACTAGGCTCTGCAGTAATAGTTCTCCTTGCTACACCTCACCTCACCAAACCTCCTTTAGGATTGGTCTTTTGGCAAGTACTGGTCCTCTTTCTAGAAATCTCTTGGGAACTTCTCTGTGCTCCTTCTAGGATTTCTCCCACAACTCATCTGCATGAGAATAGAACTATCCTCTTGTACTTCAATCCTTAGTTGAAATACTAGGTCCTTAGCCACACTTCACTTTCTCTCAGAAACCCTCACTAGTTTCCTTCATCACTTTCTTCAGAGATTATGACATCTTTGATAAGATGATTTCACTCCATTTTCTATCCCTTGCATGCATACACTCCTCCCAAAGTATATATCTATGCCAATAACTTACTACTCAGGCTACAAGCCTCCTCTCCACTTACATGCAAATTCTTCTTCTTTTCAGACTCCTGCTGGTCTGTCTTCTCACCTTCACAGAACACTCTCTTGTTCTCGTGGTCTTTCTCTCGTCACCATAGTAAACTTACTCATCTCCCACTCTTTGTCTGTCTGTCTCCATCGGCTCAAGACGTGCTCGTAACTCCCTCATTTCCTCAATAAATTATGCATTCAATGCTGGTCAACCTCTGTCACAACCTCTTGCTCTGTCTATGCTTGCAGCCATCCTCTTGCATTAAGCCTCTGTAATAACAATTCTCTTTCACACTGTTACAATCTTACCTCACCAAGCCTCTTCTCTGTACTTTGTCTTTTGGAAATGCCAGTCCTTGATCTAGAACCTCTTGAGCACTCTTCTTTTCTCTTTCTAGGCTTCTACTGCTACACTTCTCTCTCACATGAGCTTAACCTTAATGCTGAACAATGAGCTGCAATCAAGCTTCCACTAACACCTCATCGACTTTCTTCCTCTAGTTCAAAATTTTGGTGTCGCGAGTTCATTTCCTCTGAACCTCTTGACAGCTTCTGCATCACTTACTCACTCCCTCAGACAATTCTACCCACAATCACAAGTGTGGAATTTCCCAACAACTTCTACCCAGTCATAACTTGAAGTTGATTCTATCTTCCAACATCTAGAACTTCTTTTCCTTCTCTAATACCAAAATTGGTGTAGGGTCAGATTAACCATATTGAACCCAATAAGCACCTCCAGGATCTGGTGGCTCCTACACTTAGCAGGACTGCCAAAATTATCCCTTGTCCAAATTCCACGCTAAAAATCACCTTCCCACAATTCTGTCTCCACACAGCCTTTCTGCAACTCTGTTCCCGCAACAACCTTTCTGTAACAGGCTTTCCGTAGGTGGGATGCAGGATGCAGAATCAACACTACAAATTTTCTCCCCCACAACTTTCCTTCTGCAACATATTTTCCACAAAGCAGGTTGCGGGATGCGTGACCAACTTTCCAAAGTTGATCCTCTGCAACTTTCCTCCCGCAACTTTTCCTCCATAATCTTTGTAGCTGTCAGATCTTGGAGGCATTCTCCCCAAACGTCGATATACATTTTGATGTGGATCTCACATATATTTGTGGATCCATTATCTCCCTCTCAAATTTCATTGCAGATCTCTCCTGGGCTGTCAGATCTTCTTCTGCAGCTCAATCTCCACCATTCATTTTTTGCAAAAACTGGTTAAGGCAAAAAATCTGTGCGCTGTGTCGATCGATCAGGGAATCAATCAATCCAGCTTGCGATCTCTAAGATTACCTAGCCTAAATCTTCTATGCATGCATATAAAACCTATTTCATCCATTCAAATAGTAAATGCAACTAGGCTAATAATACTGCAAACACACAACTACTCTTCCTATTAAGCAAACACACACGCACAGAAATCGACCCTCTTCTTCAGTCTCTTGAAAATATTTACAAGCGGAACCAGACGCAGGTCTATCCTTCTCTCTGTAAACTTAGAACCTAATGCTGAAGAGAAAAACCCCCTCTACTTCTCTAATCTATCTATTTAACCTAAACTATTGCCTCTTACACTAGGTGGTACTACAACTGAAAACAACCAACTACAAGGCATGATGAAATGTCCCTGTCAGAACAAACAACACGTAGTTTGATCTCCATGCAGTGAGTCATGATCCGCTATCACTCCTACTGCCACTGACAACCTATGACTCATCAAATAGCCAAAAATATGCCACAGCGTGTGACCAACTCATCACATTTCTGGAATTCCACGATGCTTTCTATCTAGAAATAAACTCTTTACAGGAGATTTACAATGGTTTTACAATAAACCCTTCCTTGGGCTGATGTCAAGACCTTAGGGTCTGACGAGAAATTTAGTAGATGGTCTTGAGAACTAATGCTCCTGCATCACATCAAGAGAAGGCATTTTCCAGTTTGGGGTTGTTAGCTCCCCCTTATGGAATGTTGAAACGAAGACCGAATAGTCCGGACCAAGTTTGGAGAGGATCTTCCTTCTCCACCTTGCACTGCTTTAGTTGGAGCACCAAATGTTTGAATTTTGTGAAAAAATCATTCATGGATTCGAAGCTACTTGGATTTAGGGAGATCAACTCATTCTCAAGATGATAGATGCGAATATCATCTTGTTTATCAAACAAGGTAGCGAGATGGTCCCAAATCTCCTTCAAAGCCTTCAATCCTGAGATGTGGAAAAGAAGATCTTTGGAGATATACAAGCACAAGAAACCATATTCTTCATCCAACTTATTCCAGTATTTTATCTTCTCTGCAGCAGCATTAGGCTCTAATTTTGTGTTCATTGTGACCTGATAGAGCCCTCTTGAATGGAGCTAAATCTCCATATCCTCCTTCCATTGGGTTTAACTGAAGGAGGTGAGAGGATCCAGAGAAGAATCCATGGAGCTACTGTAGCGAATGCAATCAAGAACCTGTAAAAACCTGCAATCAACGCAATAAAGTCACCGTAAGGTCATACAACCTGCATATTTCAGGTTTTCATCACACCAAGCATAATTGATCAAGAAAGCTTGATCAACAATTCCTTTACTTGTGGTATTAAGTGGTAAAACTTTGGCTTTTGGTGCAGTGATGGAATTTGAGATTTTTATCAATTTTTCATGCTAGATTCGACAAAAATCATGTTTTTTTTGAAGAATGGATTTGTCCCCCCGTGGCTCTGATACCATATTAATTCTATCACAACAATCTTGGGACAAAGTATAAACTCACAAGTGATTCAAGACAAATTATACATGAAAATGATGTGACGGTACTACAATAGGAGGTTGCAGCTCTGTATAATCAACGAAAGAATGAATAATACAATACAATGTCATGCAGAATGCATGAATTCCAAGCCAATTCAAATTCACTAGGAGGTCATTCGAATTGCATGGATGGGTGTAGCTTAACTGAATTTCAGCAACATTAGACACACTTAGTTAACCACTAATCTAGCCATGATTGAATCACACTAAGTCCTAACTGAATCAGAGTGCAATATATGACTGAGTCTAACTAAATGTAACTCAGACGCATGTCACTGCATTCCAAATAGTAGGTGGTAGCGCATCAATAACTCCAAGTAGCTCTAATTAAGTTAACTGAAGTGATACTGGTCAACATAGGTAGTTGGAGGTGCATTAGCTAACTCAAGTTCATTCCAATTAGCCCAAAATAGACAATTGCATGGAGGCACCTTTACAACTCAGCTTAACTGATTGTTAGGTGAAACAACAATTAGTTAGCAATTAGGTGCACTTCTGACACTTAGATCACCCCAAAATTGCTCCCTATTTAAAGGGGGAAGCCTAGTTAGCCTCCCCGATTGAAGGATAAGGCTTAGTTGTCCTCCTTGATTGAAGGAAGGTGTGGGTGTGCTCATGCTGATGTCATAGTGTGCTCATCTGATGCCAATAAAGTCAATTAAACTTAGGATAGTGGGTAAATAGGCCAAAATTGACCAAATAAATGTGTAAGTTGAGTAAATGACTCCAACAATTCTCAGTGAGATATAAGAGCTAGAGTAGTATTCACACTAAAATTATTTAACAAAATATGCAAGAGAACAACAAAAGAGACTAAAATAGCACATGTGAATGGTGCTAATAGATGATCATGTTATTATAGTACATCTTGTAGATGTGTATAATACACATTTATAATACATTGGGGAAAATTCGTGAGTCCTTGGAGGCCATGTGAATGCATACACATGTCAGGCTAGGATTTGAACCCTAAACCCCGCTAGGTTGACCAATATGGTACCAAATCTAATCAAACAATCACGAATCCATGTGTGAACATGTAAGAAGCATGCCTAGGTCATAAATGAGGGAAGGCTAAGCATGGAATAGAACATGGTTGAGTGGAAGAGTCTCTAAGATCTAATAAATGCCCAAAATGACCACAAAACAACCGCATTCACACACTAGTTCCCCTAGTCAAAGATGGAAGTGGTTTACAATTAATCACCTATTTAACCACTATTGATCAGTATAACCTAAGTTAGACCATACAACATAAGCACAAGGAAAATGCTTATTTCTCCTAGGTATATCAACATGGTATTACGGTAGATTATTTCTCTAACACCCCCCCTTACGCCTAACTTAGTACATCTTATACCAAAATGATTTATTAAGGCCTTGGAAACTAAGGCACAAGTCACCTTTTACAAATTTTTTTTAATAATCCATGTAATTGATGTAAGGAGGAAAACCACATGGGACAAAACCTCCCGTAAAAAATGGACATGACATAGATGAACAAAAAGGTCTTCAACAGTTCCTCTTCTTCACTTGAATGAGCTAAAAGAATAAATTTTTAGTGATGGACTTGGTGAAGATGTTGTGGATGCCAAGATCATGCATCAATGCATCAAAGTGATCTAGACAAAGATCATGTGGAGAGGCCCTTTGATGGTCATAAATTGATGATGGAGGTGTTGAAATGATTCAAATAGCCGAGAGGGGTGGGTGAATCAGTTATTTCTAAAGCTTAAACCATTTTTCAATATTTAATTCATTATTAATGATTACATATTTATAGTTATGATAATGCAACAAGTACAACAAAAGAGATGATGATCATCAATCACACACACATGATAGAGATAGACAAATATTCATCTTTATTTGAGCACCTACTCAAATGAGGAAACAACCTCTATTTAGAAATTCCTTCTTGTGGAGAGCACCAACCCTCATGTTTTTCTAGCACCAACTAAAATAATAATCTCCAGCTACAACTGGGTGGTAGCACCAACTTCCACTTGTATAGGCTCCAACATGTACAGAAAAAACAACATGTTTTTCCTAGCACTGCCCTACCACCCTTGTTTCTCATATTTAAAACATGTTCAGTAAAATATGTAGAAAAAGATATAATAATGCATACCAAATTTGTTCTGATCTGTTCCTGGATTTGCTTATGCACCTTGGTTCCCCTCATTGTCTCTGTTCTGGATATTATTGACAGAAATTAGATCCCTCTATCATTCTGCAATCCCCACATCGACGTTGATCCATGCACCAACTCTTTGTCTGCAGAGAGCACACGAATTCCTTTATCATGCACATCCTTTTATACAAATCAATATTTAAACTCACATGTTGGTATGCCCAGCTATTCATTTTCATAACTGATCAGAGAAACGTTTGATGCCTTATAACAGACAAGGAGTCCAATCGATGCATTTTTGCAACGTATCTTTGCAATTTTTCCTTTTCCTACTAGTGTCTTTTTCTGCAACTCTTACTCTTTCACAATTTTATTTCTTCATCAAATCATAGTTTCCACACTTCTGGATGTGCATCGTCGATTTCATGTGACATTTCTTCTAATAGTTGATATGAAGTACAACTTTATCAACCACCTTCTTTTGCACATCATTTTCTGCAAATTAAATCCACGTCATCGATTTCTTGTTCAACATTTTTCAATCGTTGATCCTAGATCCGGTGTGGGATGTGGATCCCAAGTTTTCAACATTTTGTTAAACCACTTCCATACTTTTCTGCTTTACTCCTTCCACTTGCAAAAATCCTTGTGTGCCGTCGATTTCTTGTGCACCCTTTCTTGACCACCGATCTTAGATCCGGTGGGGGATGCGGATCTCGGGTTTCCAACTTTTTTTTGAACAACTTCCAAAATTTTGGATGTTTGCCTTCCACTTGAGAAATTCCTTCCGCAACGTCAATTTATTTTGCACCCTTTCCTGACCGTCGATCTTAGATCTGGTGTAGCATGCAGATCTCAGGTTTTCAACATTTGTTTAAACAACTTCCAGAATTTTCGCTTTCCTCCTTCAACACCGTCGATTTTTTGTGCACCTTATTCCAACTGTCGATCTTAGATCTGGTGCGGGTTGGGGATCCCAGGTTTTCAACATTTGTTTAACCAACTTCCATACTTTCCACTTTTCACCTTTCAACTACAAAAATCCTTTTGTGCCATCGATTTCTTGTGCAGACACACTCCTAACCGTCGGATCTATTCTTCAGATTACCTTTCAAACTTTGAGGATTTTCTCTTGACCGTTGATTTCTTGTGCGGGTTCACTCTTGACCGTCAAATCTGTTCATCATATTACCTTTCAAAATTTGTGTATTTCCTCTTGGCCGTTGATTTCTTTTGCGGGTTCATACCTGACCATCAAATCTATCCATCAGATTCAAACTTTGTGGATTTTCTCTTGATCATTGGTTTCTTGTGTGGGTTCCATCCTGGCCATCAGATCTGTTGATCAGATTACCTTTCAAACTTTGTAGATTTTCTCTTGACCGTTGATTTTTTGTGTGGGTTCACTTCTGATTACTCTTCTTATCTGGATCATCTTCTTGGAACTATGTTTCGATCAATGATAACCATATCACACTCTGATATGTTTCCATATGACTCCAAAACCTCTAACAATCTCCCCCTTTGGCATTGATGGCAACCTTCAAATTCTAGGTGTATGTTGTAGTTGCAATCTGTAACTTGTTTATCATCCATAATAAACAACTTCTCCTCATTTGACATAAATGTCAAAGAATACTCCATGGCACAACCCCCCTATAAAAGTGAACAAGTTATTTGGAATAAGGTATGATACCTATATTTTGGCGTAGGTACTCAAACTGTGTATTTGGTAAGGGTTTAGTGAAGATATCAACAATATGTTCTATAGAAGGAATAAAATTAAATTGAACTACTTTGTTTGTAACCTGCTCCCTTAAGAAGTGATACTTAATAGGTATGTGCTTAGTCTTGGAATGAAGGAATGGATTTTTGGACATACTAATGGTGCTCCTATTATCAAAATGGAGAGGAATGAGATCAACATATTTTACCTGCAGGTCTTCCAGTGTATGAATCATCCAGATTATTTGTGTAAAACATGTGGCAGCAGTAATGTATTCACCTTATGTAGTGGATAAAGATATTGAGCCTTGCTTCTTACTCAGCCATGCAACTAAATAATCACCTAAGAAGAAAGCACCTCCACTTGTGCTCTTTCTTTCATCCAACCAATTTTCCCAATCATCATTTGAATATGCAGTTAACTGAATATTCTGATTTCTAGGATACTGGAGACCATAAGTCATTGTGCCCTTCAGATAATTAAATACCCTCTTAACAACCACCAAATGACTTTTCTTAGGATCAGGATGAAATCTACCTACCATTCCAACAACTTGCATTATATTAGGATGAGATGTTCTGATGTATAAGAGACTTCCTATCATTGAACGATATGTTCTTTGATCAACATTAGGTGAGGGATCATGCTTGCTAAGTTTACAACCAACAACCATAGGTGTACTAATAGATGATGCATATTCCATCTAAAATTTCCTCAACATCTCCTTCAAATACTTCTCTTGGGAGAGAAATAAAACTTCAGAACTTTGAATAATACGAAGACCAAAAAAGAATGACAATTCTCCTATCATTGACATCTCTAACTCAGATTGCATGGAATTAGAAAACCATTGCACAGAAGAATCATTACTACATCCAAATATAATGTCATCCACATACACCAAAACAATTAATAGATTATCACCTTCAGATTTGATATACAAGTTACTGTCAACGTTACCTTTCTTGAATCCTTTTTCATGTAGATATTTATCCAGTCTATAGTACCAGGCTCTTGGTGTTTGTTTCAATACATATAGATCCATCTTTAGTTTGCATACATTGTCAGGACTGTCTGTCAGTTGGAACCCTTCAGGTTTCTCTATATAAACTTCTTCTTCTAGATCTTCATTGAGAAAAGAAGAATTAACATCCATCTTATACACTTTGAAGTTCTTATGAGTGTCATAGGAGAGAAAATTTTTGATAGATTCCAATATTGCTACTGGTTCAAAAGTTTCATTTAAATTATTGTCCCTCAACTTGGGAATAGCCTTTATAGACCAATCAAGCTTTAAACACCCACTTGGAGCCTATTACATTTTTATCTACAGGTCTAGGAACCAAATCCCAAGTGTTGTTTTTCTCAATCTGATTAAGCTCTTCATTCATGGCGTTAACCCAATCTTCATCCTCACTGGACTCTTCAAAACTCTTAGGTTCCATAATAGTTAGGAAAGCAATATGAGATTTTTCTGAAGCTTTAATCAACTTTCTTCTTGTCTATGCACCTTTATTCTTGTCACCAATTATCTAACTTTCAGGATGATACTTCTGAATGGTTATGGAAGGTGCTTTTGTTTCTATCTTCTATCTTGAATGTGTTTGAGTGTTTTTACTTTCATCATCTGAATTTGAATCTTCTTTTTTTGATTCTTGGACCTATTCTTCCTTAAATTCAGTTGTATCTTCTATATCTAGTTCAACACATCTTATTTGAATATCTTTTACAGGGACTCCTTCATCGATTTTAATGTCAATACAATCGACCAATTTATGCAGCCTCTTATTATAACAGGTGTACCCTTCACTGTTTACAGCATATCCTAAGAAGATACCTTCATCATCCCTGTCATCATATTTCCCAAGATGTTCATCATTATTTTTAATATAACATTTACTTCCAAAGACTTTAAAGTGTTTGATATAAAAATGTCCTCCAAACCATTGTTCATAAGGAGTCTTATCACTGTTCGGCCATAGGTGAGCTTTGTTAATAATATGAACAACTGTGTGAATTTCCTCTACCTACTATTTTTGAGAAATATTCCTTTCATTCATCATTGATGTTGCCATCTGTTGTACTGACCTATTCTGTCTCTCAACTACTCCATTCTGATGTGGGGTCCCTAGAATAGTGTATTCCCTTTTAATTCCATGTTTATCACAAAACTCCTTGAAGTCTCCTGAATTGAACTCTCCTCCTCTATCAGATCTTACTGCCTTCATTTTTCAAGAGCTTGATTATATGATATAAGTTATAATTTCCAAGTATCATATTCCAAAGCCAAATTTCATCATACTTACTTAGATGACATTCTTCTTTTCCTTCTTTCAAGACATGTACATTTTTTTCAGTTCTTATACCTTTTGCAACCAACTATCCTGAGGGTACATATTTTATCTTGCAATATTTAGAAGTGGAAACAACTTCACATCCTTTGTCACAAACCTGAGTGACACTAAGAAGATTATTTTAGTTCATATACATACATCACATCCTGGGATTTCCTTTTTCCATTAGTCAACTTTACCATTCCTTTTCCTTTTATTTTCCCTGGAGCATCATTTCCAAAAGTTACATTTCCTGATTTATTTTCACTTAGAGACATAAAATTACTTTTATCACCAATCATGTGCTGGAACATCCATTGTCAATATACCAGGGGAATTTTTTCCTTTGAACAAAAAATAGTAAGCCACACTTGTTATTTTCTTTCCTGCAACAAGTTCTTTGAATGATAACCTGGATGATAAATTCATAGACTCCCTCTGAGTATATGATCCCTTCTAAGGATAATTTCAGGGGTCTCTTCTAGGTCGTGAGAGACCTTTTTAAAAAAGGAAACCACCATTATATTCTTCTTTATCATCTTTGGAAACTTCACAGATGTTTGAATTTTGTGTTTCTTCTGAGTCTTTTCTCCACATATTTCCATGAGGTACCCTACTTTCTGATCTTCTATCATCTGGTGTGTTTATGTCTTGTTTCTTTCTCGTACTTTGATCTTTCCCTTAATTCTGCAATCAACAACCTTGTGACCAAACTTATGAAAACAATGGTAATATCCAAAGAATTCCTGTTGATCTTTCTAATGACTGGATTTAGTCTTTATGAAATTCTTCTTATAGTCCTGAACCTTCCCATATGCTTTGCAATTCAGGGATTTATGTCCAAGGTTATTACATGAGTAGCAATGATCCAGGAAGATTTGCTGACATCTACTTGACATTGGTCGTCTAGGAATCATATATGCTCTTTGTAAGGGAGGAGCAATTTTCTTACTTTCTTTCTTTTTAAGTGTAGCAGGATAGCTTCTTTCATCTTATTTTGTGAAAGAGGAATATTCTGACTTCTTTTCTTTGTCATATCCTAATCCATATTTATTACTTGATGGTCTTTGGCTACTTAAGATATCATCTAAAGTCCTTGAGATGTTCTCAAATTTTGATTGAACAGATTTCTCATCAAGATTCTTTCTAAGTTGCATAATCTCTTCTTCAAGCCTTTTAGATTCTTGGATTCTCCTTTTGAGCTGTAGATCTAGGTCTTATTCAATATTCTTGGCCTCTTGAATATAGTTCTTTAAATCAATAATAATTTGACTTGAATCTTTATCTTTTGATTTCTGCTCTTCTTGGCATTTCGATAAGTTTTCTTCCAAAGAATTGTTCTTCATTCTACTTTTTTTCAATTCTTCAAGAGCACTCATGACTTCTGCCTTTAGGTCCACAACTCTTTCCATTTCTGAATGATATTCTGAAGTTACTATCTTCATGAATAGTTTTTATTCATCTTTATTAAATTTTTCTTTGTATGTGGTGTTACTCCTTTGATTATCCTTAAGACTGTAAGATTCTTCATCATCACTTTCATTCTCGAAAGCATGAGAGGTTGTTTTGGTTCTTTTTTCAACTGAGTAAAGTTTCTATGATTTGAGCTAGAGCTCTTTAGTTGAGAGACATGGTCTTATATTTTCCTTGATAGGCTAAGGTAATCCATCAAATATAGCCTCCATTTCCCTTGAGTTATTTTTTTTGGATTCTCTTTGAGATGTATTCCTTATTCTTCTTGGTGGGATGTAATCAGAGATTATTGAATTCCATTCTTCATATCCTAATGATTGTAAGTATACTCTTATTCTTGTGCTCCATAATGCATATCCTTCTTCATTAAGTACTAGATCTTTGTTGGAGGAAATGCCTTCATCACTTTTCATGTTTAAGCTTATAGATCTACCTTTAAATAAAAGGAACCCGCTCTGATACCAATTATTGAAATTATTCAAATAACTGAGAGGAAGGGGGTGAATCAGTTATTTCTAAATATTAAACCATTTTTCAATATTTAAAGCATTATTAATGATTACGTATTTACAATTATGATAATACAGAAAGTACAACATTATAGGTGATGATCACCAATCACACACACATGATAGAGATAGAAAAATATTCATCTTTATTTGAGCACCCACTCAAATCAGGCTGCAACCTCTATTTACAAATTCCTTCTTGTGGAGAGAACCAACCCTGATGTTTTTCTAGTAACAACTAAAATAAAATTCTCCAGCTACAACTGGGCAGAAGCACCAACTTCTACTTGTACAGGCTCCAACTTGTACAGAAAAAACAACATATTTTTCCTAGCACCACCCTACCACCCTTGTTTCTCATATTTAAAACATGTTTAGTACATATGTAGAAAAGCAGATATAACAATGCATACCAACATTATTCTGATATTCTCTTGGATTTGCTTATGTACCTTGGTTCACCTCATTTTCTCTGTTCTGGATATTATTGAAAGAAATTAGAGTCCTTTGTCATTCAACAATCTCCACTTTGACGTCGATCCATGCAATAGCTCTCTGTTTGTAGAGAGTGCACAGATTCCTTGATCACACACATCCTTTTATAAAAATAAATCCTTAAACCCTTCACCTATTCATATGCATGACTGTTCATTTTCATAACTGATCAAAAAAACATTCAATGCCTTATTACAGAAAATGAGTCCAATCGATGAGTTTCTGCAATGTATCTTTACAATTTGGACTTTTCTGCTACTGCCTTTTTCTACAACTCTTACTCTTTCACAATTTTCTTTCTTCATCAAATTAGAGTTTCTGCACTTATGGATCCACAACGTTTATTTCGTGCAGCCTTTCCTCTAATCGTTGATTTGAAGTAGAACTTTATCAACCACCTTCTTTCACACATCCTTTTCTGGAAATTCAATCCACGTCGTCGATTTCTTGTTCAAGATTTCCTGATCATCGATCTTAGATATAGTGTGGGAAGAAGATCTCAGGTTTTCAACATTTCGTTAAACCACTTCCATTCTTTTGTTGAGTATATAGTTGTCATTGATGTCAAAGGTGTTCACAAATGACAAAGGAATAACCAATGGATATGATGGCAGGAAAAACTTAGTGAAAGACTAAGGTAGTGATGGCATGGCACGGTATAGTTGAGAATGTGGTATGACACATATGAATGGACATGGATGATAAGACAACATGAATGACTAATATGAATATTTCCAGGACAGTGTCAACATTATGATGTAAACAATGGTTAATGAAACAAATAATAGAGGTCGAGTGGAAGTAGAGATGCAGTATGAATGACAAAACTATTAGAAATAGTCGCAGAGGATTTCCACAAAGAAATCGTGCAAATCCTTCAAGTCATGGTGAGATCCGAATTTGATTTGAAATCGAAGGTCAGGAAGAATCCCGCATGAGATCCAATGACTGAGTATTAGTTCCACAAAATATAGGCAGGAGGATGAAGTTCCGCAAAATATCGATATCAGACAACTAAGATTGGTTCTGCCAAAAGAGATCGACGGTGTGGAAGAAAAATGTGAAAGGGAATTGCGGAAATAACTTGTAAATATTCTATGAACCTGAAATCCGCATCCTGCAATCTGGAAATCGACGGTCAGGAAAAAACCCGCAAAATATCATTGGTGCAAAATTGTTGTTGCAGAAAGTCGAGTTACGATTTTGGGAAATGTTACATCTTGCATCCCGTAATATGGATAGATCGGATGAATGAATTTAGTTCTGCTAAAATAGATCAACTATTCAGAAAAAGAAGTGTGGAAAGAAGTTTGTGAAAAGTCGAGATACAATTTTGGGAAATGTTAGATCCAGCATCCATCCCATATCCCGCAATCTGAATATCGATGCTCCTGGAGAAGCACAAGGAAGATCAATGGTGGGGAGTCGTTGAAACAAAAACTTGGTGCGGAAATACGATTTCAAGAGGAAATATGCAGAGTAGATCAATGGTCCGGAGAGATTCAGACATAAGATCAATGGCCTAGATTGTATCTGGAGAAGAAGATTATGGAAGGACCAGAAAATGATAAAAAAGGCCGCCGAAGTGAATTTTGAGTTGTGAGAAGAATGAAACAGTGCATTTGCTAAAATGTAATGATGAAATGATGTGAAGGTCGATCGGGGAGATGTTTAAGAGGTATGTCTGTAAGTAAACAATCATTGTCCAAAATGAAAGAATGCACCTATGAAGAGATGCATTGGTAGGTAATAGGTAAAAGGTATTTATTGAATGAATGTGTAAAGAGTAAAGTGTCTATGTTAGTAAGTCTGATAGAGTCCAAAGTGAATAGTTTTCCAACTATTCTAAAAGACTGAGAATGGCAGTCTAAGGTGGTAGGGTGGTGCTAGGGCAGACCACAGGTCTACTAGGGGTTGTAGCCTCCTTCCAGTCGTAGCTAGAGAATAGGGTGTCATAGCATCCTTGTCTGTTGAACCAGGAAGAAAACCATAGGGGTGTTGTAGCATCCTAGTTTGTAGTTGCAGGAAAAATCTAGGGTGTATCTACATCTTTTCTATTGCAATAGATAAACAAGTTTGTGTTGGCGGTTTACTCTTCGAGGTTTCCACAATAAAATCTATGTCTTGATTGTTGATTCTTGTGTATTTTATTTAAAAAAAAAGGACAATACTGATTCACCCCCCCCTCTTAGTATAGTGGGATAAACTAACAATTGGAATCATAGTAGGTTCCTTCACAATAGCTTAACCACTAGAAGGAAGATCCCATCCAAAAACCACAATGGATCAACAAGAAGGATTAGCCACTAACAAACCTACACTATTTACTGGAGAAAATTATGCTTACTGGAGTGTAAGAATGAGGTGTCATCTGATGTCCTTGGGATGGAATATTTGGGAAACAACAGAAAAGGAACGTAATATAGGAAACCAATACCCTACGGACACAATTGAACTAGGTGAATATGAAGGTAGTGCCAAAGCCCTAAATGCAATATTAAGTGGTTTAACAAACTCGTTATTTACTAAATTTATGCAATGAACATATGCCAAAAAATATTGGGACAAATTGAAGATTATCTATGAAGGAGAATCTAAGGTCAAAGAATCCAAAATTCATACATATAGAGGTCAATTTGAAAGTCTTAAAATGAAAGAAGAATATAATGTTGGGGAATACCTTCTTTGAGTAGATAAAGATGTTAATGCGATCAGAGGCCTTGGAGGAAATTTAAAAGAAAAAGAAGTGGTAAGAAAGGAACTAAGAACATTACCAATGAGATATGACCCAAAGGTATCCACCTTATAAGAACAAGATGACCTTAAAAATGTAACAATGGATGCGTTACATGGAATTCTCACTGCATATGAGATGAGAAAAGGACAAAATGGATCTTCAAGAAAAGAAGCAGCTTTTAAATCCTCCATAAAAAATCAATGAGAAAACCCAAATGATGAGGAAGCTCTTTTCATTAATAAACTTGAGAGAGGGACTAGAAACTACAAGGGGAAGTTACCTTTAAAGTGTTTTAATTGTGGAAGGATTGGACATTTTTCCTCTTAATGCACCTACACTAAACAAGATGAGAATGAAGAAAAAGAAACTTTGAAATTCAAAATGGGTAAACTAGGAAATAAGAAAAAACCCTATGGGAAAAAGAAAATTGTTTACACCATGGAAGACAGTGAAGATTCAGATGGAAGCGAAGTTGAAGAAACTGAAGTTTTATTTATGGGCCTAGACACTCAAGCCTCAAATAGTGACTCAGACGTAGAAGGATAAGTAGATCTAAGAGTTGAACTTGTTAGCACCCTTGAAGAACTTGAGAAATGTAGGAAAAATAACCAACAATCAAATCTTATCATTGGTTAGTTGGAAGCCCAAGTCTTAGATTCCAAAAGGGTTGAGGAGGACCTAAACCTACAGCTCAAAAGAAGAATACAGGAGTCTAAAAATCTTGCAGAAGAAATGATGCAATTCAAGAGAAATCCTTGATGAAGGATCTATCAAATCAAAGTTTGAGAATAGGTCAAGGATTCTGGATGAAATTGTGAGTAGCCAAATACCATCAAGTGATAGATCTCGTTTGGGATTCATTAAAGAAAAGAAGTCAGAGAGTTTTCCTATCACAAATCAAGAAGGGAGTAAGAAAAGCCTTGTTGAAGTACTAAAGACTCCAGCTAAAAAGGAAAGAAGAAAGAAAGATGACTTAATTTCTCAAGATAAAAATAGAAATAATCTAGCACCCAAGAGAGAAAATAGATATCTACAGATCTTTTTAGGTCACTCACTGCTTTACTTGTAATAATTTTGGTCATAAAGCCTTAAACTGCAGAACTAAAAGAAAGGTTTCTGAATACAAGAAGAAGTCATCAAGTAATAAGTCGAAGGGAAATAAGAATATTTTTACACTACTCAAAAAATATGACATAGAATGTTATAAGTGTAATAACCATGGACATATGGCAAGATATTGTAAGCTGAAAACTCCTACCAAAAATATTGTTGCAATCAAATTTCAAAACACCAAACAGAAGAGATATTGGAGAGAAAAGGAAGAAAAGGAAACTTCCATGATTTCCTTATGTGTAACCGAAAGACAAAACTTATGGCACTTGGACAATGTTTGTTCAAAACATATGACTCGTGATCCAAGCAAATTCATAACACTAAAAGGTAACAAGGGAAAAGTCACTTTTGGAGACACCCTGTCCTCCAAAATAACCGACAAAGGAAAAACTATTGTCAACAACAAGATCAACGAAGAAAATGTTTTGCTAGTTGAAAAACTCAAGCCTAATCTTCTCAGTGTAAGTCAAACATGCGACTAAGGACACATTTTCATCTTTGACTTAGAAAATGTGAAATCAAGAATAAGAAATTAGGAAAGGTTGTTGGCATTGCTATGAGAAATACAAACAATGTATACACATTGGAAAATGAAAACCAAGGTTACTTAAGTATGGTAGATGAAAGTTGGTTATGGTGTGCAGACATTGTCAACATGGGAAGCAAACCAAAGCTAGTTTTAAAATAAAAGAAAATATGACCTCACACCCTCTGGAAATAATACACACAAACCTTTGTGGATCAACCAGAACTAAAATTTTGCAAGGAGATCATTATTTCATGTTTCTCTTTGATGATTACACAACGATGACCTGGGTGGCAAAGAAAAAGGTGAAGACTTCCCTAGACCAGACACTAAAACTCCTTCTAGAAGTGTACAAAATGATCATCCAGAGTCACAAATCATGGGTGATAAAAATGCTAGAGTCAAAGTAAGAAGACAGCTACCAGATGTGGAACAAGCCCTACTCTCAATAGTAGAACCCAAGAAATTTAGAGACGCTAGAAAAAGTGATGAATGGGTCAAAGCCATGAATGAAGAACTAGATCAAATTTAGAAAAATGAGACCTGGGAACTTGTCCCAAGACCCGAGGATAAGAACATTGTAGGAACCAAATGGATTTTCAAAAAAAATTCAATCAAGATGGACAAGTAATAAGGAACAAAGCAAGACTGGTTTGTAAGGGGTATGCCCAAGTGGAAGGTATTGATTTTGAAGAAAATTATGCTCCTGTAGCTTGAATTGAAGTAATTAGAATGTTTTTAGCACTGTCATGCCATAAAAACTTCAAAGTATATCAAATGGATGTCAAGTCTACATTATTGAATGAAAAAATAGAAGAATAAGTGTATATTGAACAACTTGAAGGGTTTCTCTTGTCTGAGAAAAAAGATTATGTTTGTAAACTGAAAAATGTACTCTATGGTCTCAAACAAGCTCCAAGAGCATGGTTTTCAAGACTAGATAGTTACTTGAAACAACAAGGTTTTAAAAGAGGATTCCATGAAAGTAATATTTACCTAATGATGAATCTCTGGAATTAGATCATACCATGTTTAGATCCATGATTGGAAGTCTGCTATATGTGACATCCACAAGACCACATGTGATGCAAGCTATTGGATTGGTGGCTAGATTCCAGTCAGCTCCCAAAGAAACAAATGTAACAACATTAAAAAGGATTTTCAAATATCTAAAAGGTACTATGGAGTATGCTTTATGGTATCCGAAAGGACAAGACTTTACCTTGAAGGCATTTACTGATGTAGATTGGGCTGGAAGTGTTTGTTAGGATTATTAATCCTCCCTTGGTAAAATGTATATTAGATTAATTATTTCCTAACTTAGGTACCTTAAATTAATTAAATGGGTCCACTAGTGCAATTGGGTCCACTTGGCCCAATGGGGCCACATGTACCAGTAATTAGAGTGTGGGGAACACTATTAGAGGTTAACTGCCACTTACTGCATGTGCATGAATCAGTTATGGCACCTCCTTGACCAATCCCTACATTTTAGGAGCCACTATGAGTCCTGAAACCAACCTACTTTAGTTAGTTGGTGTTAGCACTAGTTAGTCTTAGTTAAAATCTAGTGACAATCAGTTACTTCACAGTTAGTTAGGCTAGCACTACTAATGCATGGATAATGCATGGTTGCATGGGGAGGAGCGCTTTACCTACCTACCACACTTAGTTGCACTGATTTAACTATCTGTTAGTGGGTGTTGGAGTTATTGGTCATTAGGGAGTTGTCTATTTGGACTCTGATATTGATTGGGAGACCTTGAGTTAGAGCTTCAGTTAGATACAGTCTTATCCACTTGGAGGATTCAAATTCATTACTTGTGCATTCAAATTCTACCTATGTAAACTACATTGTAACACCGGATATTATTATGATGAATATACTGTAAATCCCTTAGAAATAATTTTTCATTTCTCGTGTGGTTTGTTTTGCTTAGTTTGTATGTTCATTCTCCATTCAATTGCTGCAACATTATCAGAACTCACTGCTTGAAGATCTTAATGTCATTCAAATTCTAATAGTGTTGATGATCGAAAAAGTACTAGTAGAGCAACATTTTTTCTGGGAAATTGTTTAGTATCATGGACAAGTAAAAAACAATCCTCCATTTCACTCTCTACAACAAAAGCATAATATATTGATGCCACCTCATGTTGCACTCAGGTTATTTGGATGAGACAAACCCTAGAAGATCTAATTTTAAAATATGAACATCCAATAGTGATCAGCTGTGATAACACTAGTGTTATAAATATGTCTAAAACTCCTATCATGCATTCTAACACAAAACATATACCAATAAAGTATCACTATCTAAGAGAACAGGTATCTCAAAAATATGTCAAATTAGAATACATTGAAACAAAAGAACAGATTGTTGACATTTTCACCAAACCACTACAAAGGAATAACCAATGGATATGATGGAAGGACAAACTCAGTGAAATACTAAGGTAGTGATGGCATGGCATGGCATAGTTGAGAATGTGGCATGACACATATGAATGGACATGGATGATAAGACAACATGAATGATTGATATGAAGAATTCCAAGACAGTGTCAACAATATGATGTAAACAATGGTTAATAAAACAAAGAACAGAGGTTGAGTGGAAGTAAAGATGCAGTATGAATGAAAAAACTGTTAGAAACATCCACAGAGGATTTCCGCAAAGAAATCGTGCAGATCCGAAAATTCATGGTGAGATATGAATTCGATTTGAAATTGATGGCTAAGAAGCATCCTACACGAGATCCAATGACTGAGGATTAGTTCCACAAAAGATAGGTGGGAGGATGAATTTTTGCAAAAGATCAAGATCGGACGGCTAATATTAGTTCCGCAAAAAGAGATCGATGGTGTGGAAGAAAAATGTGGAAAGGGAATTGCTAAAATAATGTTTAAGGATTATATGAACCTGCAATATGCATCCCGCAATATGGAAATCAACGGTCAGGACAACACCTGCAAAATATCAACGGTGCGTAATTGTTGTTGTGAAAAGAAGAGTGTGGAAAGTTGAGATACGATTTTGGGAATTGTTACATCCTAGATCTTGCATCCTACATCCCACAATCTGGAGAGATCGGACGGCTGAAGTTAGTTCTACTAAAATAGATCAATGGTTTGGAAAAAGAAGTGTGGACAGAATTTTTCAGAAATTCAAGATATGATTTTGGGAAATGTTACATCCCGCATCCTGCATCCTGCATCCTGCAATCTAAATATTGACACTCATAGAGAATCTCGAGAAAGATCAACAGTGGGGAATCGTTGAAACAAAAACCTGGTGTGAAAATACAATTTCAAGAGGAAATCTATAGAGTAGATCAACGGTCCAGAGAGATTCGGACATAATATCAATGATTCAGATTGTATCTGGAGGAGAAGATTATGAAAGGACATGAAAACAATAAACAAGGACGTGGAAATGAATTCTGAGTTGTGAGAAGAATGGAATGGTGCATTTGATGAAACTTAGCGATGGTTGAATGGGTATATGTTGAAGAGGTATGTCTATAAGTAAATAGTCACGATCCAAAATGAAAGAACGCACTTATGAAGAGATGCATTGGTAGGTAATAGGTAAAAGGTATTTATTGAATGAATGTATAAAGAGTAAAGTGTCTTTGTTAGTAAGTCTGATAGATTCCAAAGTGAATACTTTTTCAACTGTTCTAAAATACTAAGAACATCAGTCTAGTGTGGCTGGGTGGTGCTAGGGCAGAACGCAGGTCTGCAAGGGGTCGTAGACTCCTTCTAGTCATAGCTGGAGAACAGGGTATCATAGCATCCTTGTCTGTTGAAGCAAGAAGAAAGCCATATGGTTGTTGTATAATCTTAGTCTGTAGTTGCAAAAAAAATCTAGGGTGTATCTACATCCTTTCTATTGCAGCAAATAAACAATTTTTTAAATTCATCTTATTAATGAGTTTGTGTTGGTGGTATTCTCTTTGAGGTTTCAACAATAAAATATGTGTCTTGATTGTTGATTCTTGTGTATTTTATTTAAAAAAAAGGTCAATACTGATTCACTCCCCCCTCTGAGTATAGTGGGATAAACCAACAACTTTTCCACTTTCCTCCTTGCGCTTTCAAAACTCCTTTCGCACTGTCGATTTCTTGTGCACCCTTTCCTGACCGTCGAGCTTAGATCCGATGCGGGATATGGATATCAGGTTTCCAATATTTGTTTGAATAAATTCCAAACTTTCCACTTTCCTCATTCCACTTGAAAAACTCCTTCCGCACCATTCATTTCTTGTGCACCCTTTCCCGGCCTTCGATCTTAGATCCAGCGCGGGATGCAGATCTTGGGTTTTCCACATTTTTTTAAGCAAATTCCAATGTATCCTTTTTCTTCCTGCAAAACTCATTCCGCACCATCGATTTTTTGTGCACCTTTTTCCAATTGTCGATCTTAGATCCGGTGCAGGTTTTGGATCCCAGTTTTTCAAAATTTGTTTAACCAACTTCCATACTTTCCTCTTTTTTCTTTTCTCCTGCAAAACTCCTACACCGTCGATTTCTTGTACAGGTTCACTCCTGACCATCAGATATGTTCACCAAATTACCTTTAAAACATAGTGGATTTTCTCTTGACTATTGATTCCTTGTGTGGGTTCAATCCTAATCGTCAAATATGTTCATCAGATTACCTTTAAATTTTTTTGTATTTTCTCTTGACTGTTGATTTCTTTTGCGAGTTCATACTTGACCGTCAGATCTATCCATCGGATTCAAAATTTATGGATTTGCTCTTGACCATTGATTTCTTGTGTAGGATCACTCCAGACCATCATATCTATTCATTAGATTACATTTCAAACTTTGTGGATTTTCTCTTGATCGTTGATTTATGTGTGGTTTCAGTCCTGATTCCTCTGCTTATCTATATCATCTGCTTGGAACTATGTTGCCATCGATGAAAACCATATCACACTCTGATTTGTTTCCATATGACCGCAAAACGTCCAATAGGAGGGGAATCATAAGAATGTATTTTTCTGCAAGCATACTCTGATCTAATAGAATAATCAACCATGGAGAAGATATCTTTGCAAACTCTTTCCCAAATAACATCAAAAGATTCAACAAAATCTGCCTCATGTGTACCTTCCATAGCATGGATAAAACCATGAATATTCTTCCCAATTTGATGTAACAAAGCTCATGAGGCACTGAAATATCAGAATATATGTCATATACAATAGAAAATATCAGATTTATGGTGTTGCCATGAGCGAATGGGTCCATAGAGAGAGACGAGTGAGCAGCTAGATCACGATTGCAATTGAGCGAACCTGGAGTGTCTGGGGACTTGAGATTTGAACCATGGGTGGTAAAAGAAAGTCCAGACATATGGAATACCAGTTCCATGAAATCCAATGATATGGCTGTCCAACCAATTAAATACATACAAGACATAAAAGCAACATATACAAGTGACATAGTATTGGAAACTAGGCAATTTTGAGATTTTCCAACTGGTAAACTTGAGGGTTGTCGGGTATTTTGGTCATGAAATGGATGGGGAAATGAGTATATGAATTTAATAGGCTGCATATCACCTTCAGAATCATAATTGGAAATATCTGATTGGATTGGGAAAGATATTTCAGAAGACTCATCATAAACTAGTAAAAACTTACTAGTTTTGGGAGGAAGCTTTGGTGAACTAATTGGGGTTTTTTCCAAGCAAGGGATGTAGGCTGCAGATTCTGATATATCAGAAGTTAAATCAGAAATATATCCATCAGAAACATATATATAAGAAATGATTTTTACCCATGCACTCAATGCATGCTTAGGATTTCCACTTCCTTGCTTGCGCTCCCATCCTCTTGCAAAATATGGAAGATCAATATGGTTCTCCTCAAGGAGTTTGGTCATGATGCCCATATTATTTCTAAATAAAGCTAATTAAATATTTGAACCTATGAAATAACCACATGTGGGTCTCTCTCTCTTGTTTCTCCTTTTAGATCTCGAACTCCCATCAGCAGAACTGGATCTTTCTAAACTTGACTGCTTCTTCGTGTTAACACCCAAAAATGGTTAACTACCTCATCTACCCCATTTCATGGCTCATTCATCCATTTGCCTACCATATTTCCCTGAAAATCCCACTAAAAAGCCTCCAAAAGGCCTAAAATGCCTCCAAAAGGCCAAAAAACCCTTTTTTCCTCCAAAAATATCCAAAATTCCTCTAAAAATAGCAAAAATCCCCAAAAGGGAAGAGAAAATATAAAATAATGAGGAAAAGGAGGAAAAAACCCTAAACAAGCTGCCCTAAACCACATGGTTTCCAAAACCATGGGCAAGCACTCCACCACTAAAAAACTATAAATAAGTGGTGGAGACCCCTCATTTCACATCCACAGTCATAAGCATCCTGCCTCTGCCGAAATTATTCTCGAAACCCTAGCTTACCATCAAGCTACTTTCACCATTGAGAACTCTTTTGGCCCATTTTCCACCACTGGAGAAGGAAAAGAAGCAGCTTGGAGCTCGGAGCCACCGACATCGGATCAGCGCAACGGACTCCACCAACCTCCTCATTGGAGGTAATATTAATAAAAATTACTATTATACATTTCTTTACTGTTTTTGCTTCACGTTATTTACTTTTTACTGCTCTAGCTTAGTCTTTATTCCAGTTTATTTTTATTTACATCATTGAACTGCTACTAAGGATTCCAGATTCCTTAGTAGGTGCTCATTAGCACAAGCTAGGGTGAAAACCCTAGCTACAGTTTTGGCGACTCCGCTGTCTTTTTTACTGTTCTTTTTCCGTACTGTACTTTCGGCTGTCGTTTTCGGCCGCCGAAAACCGCATTTTTTCCTTCCGCAACCGCGGCCCGACCGCGCATTTCAGGCCCTAACCCACGACCAGTTCGCCGCTGTCAATCTTTTTTCCTGCGCCCCGACCGCATTTTTTCCGCCCACAGTCGCGATCCGACCGCGCCTGTTCATTACACATGCGTGCTCCGACCACCACTGTCAGCCCGAAACCCGCAACCTAGACCGCGCCTGTTTCCTTTAAACCCGCGATCTACGCGCGACTGTTGCCTTCCAACCCGCGGTCCGACCGCGCGAGTCCGCCCCATACCCGCGGTCCGCGAACAGT